>JAMKPZ010000230.1:0-147600 GCA_024699675.1 Amphibolis antarctica
TAGGTGATCAAACTACAAATGTGTTAGCTTCGTGCACCAAATCATAAAATGTGTCCAACTCGTGGGAACATGAATATAGCAAGTAGCAATATACAACTAACGTGTGTAGCATCTAATATGAAAGTTGATAATATGTTGCAAGCAAATGGCGTAAGAAAAAAAGAAGACGTTCATTCAGACTATAGCATCAAATGTGACTCGTCTTTTACAAATCGAACTACCGAAAAGAAAGCAGAAATACATCAACCAACATAAGACAAAAGAAAATTCAAGCCCCAAAAGACCATTCCTTCAAGCAAGTTAAAGATGTCTTAACAGCTTTCCCCACAGATGCCGCTAAAGCTCTGTCCTAGCTGTAGCCCTCCTCAACCCTCCTAAGGTCACATTCTAGGTCCACTAAAGCTCCCTCAAAAGCCTCCAACACTTCGCTACTCATCTCTACCTTAGCCTTGCATGCTTACAACTCCCTTCGACAAACTACCAGCCACTCCTTGAGGGATTGCACCTCAGCCTGGAGGGATGAAATTGTCGTTCTCCCCTTAGCCAGCCTCTCTACACGTTTGCGAATATCCACTTTAGCATCTGTCACCCGAGACCGTAGTGTCTCTATGTCCCCAAGGGAAGCTAATTGATCCGCCAAGTGTTCCTGCCTTTGTAAATTTGCAAGGAAACCCTGGGCCATCGCCTCCCATGCAATCGTAGGAGCACTGATCGCCACCAAAATCAAGCTGATCCACCTCACCAGGTCTAACACACTAGCCAAAGTGGGCGATGATGACAACTGATCCACGAATAGGGCAAGCGAACTCTACACACAAAGCTTTACTGCAATTGTGTCCCCCACAATCTTTGCAATGTACTTCTCGCATATAAGTAATTCTTTGAGGAAGAGAGAGTAGAGGTTGACTTGATAAAAAGAGAGTATGTACCATTTTTCAATCACAACAAACTCTTCCATTATTCAAACACATTATCTCTTTGTTAATTAAATAATTGTCAGTTTCATTAATTAATTAATTGATTTACCACATGCTTGTCTTCATATTTTATATATATATATATCTTTTAATATACCATACAAAAAATCATGTAATAATACTTGTCTGAAAGCTAAAGGAGTCCATAATCCAAGACAAATATTCATGTCTACTAAATAAAGTTTGAAATATAAAGAAAAGTTAATTTCCAACTCCAGAGTTCTAATTTGAGTAATGAATTCCAATCTTTAATTAACTTGCAAATTACGTGCAAATGCACTAACAAATTAGAAGCTATGCCATCTCCTTCTTCTCTCAACGAGAAGGGTTAGACTCAGACCTTGTATGTGTGGGCATTTATAATGCATTAATCACTATACAATTATATTTTTCATTATATACCACAACATTCTATAATATCATTTATCAAACAACTTTAACATTTTATATTAAAAATTATATAAAAACACTTACATTGTAAATCATGTAATTTTTAAAAAAACATGAATAGGTGTACAACAAAAGCTATCATTCTCCAATTACATGTTCTATTTTACTCCCCCTCAAACTTGTTTAATATTTATCAATTAATCCAGCTACAAGTACTCATCCGGCAAGTACCAATCAAATATTTATCAATTAATTAGGAAATTTGACTAGTTTTATCATTGATAGAATGGAGAAAGAGATAGGTTGGATGAAGATAATCTCCAAAAGTGATTACTTAGAAGTTTCCAGCAAGTACCCATCAAACAATTATCAATTAATTAGGAAATTCAACTACATCTACTGTTGATCAATATTAATTAGTAGCAACTTTTAATTGGGTTTGATCATGTTATAATTATATATATATGGTAAATAACGAACCTTAAGATAACTCAAAAGCCCTATTGGTGGCATATTTTCAAAATAAAGATGTGAACATGAGAGTGACTGATAGATGTATTGATCAAGAAACAATTAATGAACCATATTATTGCTATTGCATTCCAGACAGGCTTGTGTTCATATTCGACAATGTGCTTTATACCTACAAGTTGATCTACAAGGAAGAAAAGGAAGAGTTGATCAAAAGAGAAAATTTAACTTCCACATATTCTGCATCCATTCAAATACACTTCACCCTTGTTGATTAATTGATTAATCAAAATCATCATTGTTTCTTGTTATTCTCATCCTTTTTTTTTCAAATGATCATCATTACTGAGTCTTCAAACTTGGGTCATTGGTTAATCATTAATGAAACGACGAAGGATTGCAAGGGTAAACCACTGGTTGTAAAAGGAATACCACTTTCAACATTTTGAATCAAAACAGAATTTTCAGATATATAGCATATATAATATACAGTGGTATGCATTTTGTAAATTGCTACACATCAGATGACATTAATCAGTTTGTGAAGAAGAGTTGATATATGTTTGAAAACGAGGTCATGCTCATGACAAACAAAAAGTTAAATAACATAAAAACATGCACATTTTGATAACAATAATAGGCAACGTGATAGAGAAGGACATAAATAGAAAATGGAAAACTATAAGGTACATATATAGAAATAGAAACAATCAGCACATCGAAAAGATGCACTTTCATAAAATGTCTAAACTGGATCTAGCAATAGTTGACAAGTTAAAGCAGAAGGATAGGATGGACAACAACAAAATTAAACAATGCAAGCCGATTGAAAGGGAAACAAGAGCTTTCTAAACGTATGCACTCTTCAACTTCAAAAAATTATGCATACTATATATGCTTGGATTAACCTTACAATACACAAGTCCAAATAAAAGATTTGTAGGGAAATGATAAATACATAAAGCTAAAAAATAGCAAAATAAACTACAATATACTCAAAGATTTTAAACTAATGGGCTGAAAAATACAGTAACACTGAACACCCATCCCTCATCTGATCGATGTGAAAACTTTAAAGAAACAGTTACCATGTGTGACTCCAAGCTTAGGATATGGTCCATTTGTCCTTGCTAAAATAATTAATCCTTCAGAAGCAATGCTGTCAAGAACTCTTAGTCATTTCAATTTTGCAGGGCAGATGATGGTTTCTTCACCAGTATTAATACTCCTCAAAAGGAGCATCAATCTTAAAACGCTACCTAGGTTTTGATTAAACACTTCATTGACCTGAATGTAGTTATTCTTTGTTAGTTTCAAACAAAATACAGTCAGTGCAAAGGAGGCACTGAAGAAGAAGACAATGATCACAATCAACAAGTGCCGGAAGGATGGATACATTTCTTCCCCTTTGAGCTCCACTAAGAAAACATTATTATAAAATCAACAAAGGATGTCCTTAAATATGTTTTTGCAGAAACAAACTAGCATGCATGTCTAAATAAATCTACACACATACTTCATCTTGGCTACATGCACATATATGGGAATTGTTTATCACCATGTGATTTACATGCTTTTAGCACTCATGACAAGCAGCACATTTAGGAAGAATGACTTTGCTAGCATAAAGGGTGGTTGAACAACACTGCATAAAAAAGGCAGTGACAAAGCTACAAAATACCATTTCACATCATGTGAAACTGTTCTTTCCCAATTCAGCAAAAAGAAAATACTCTGTTAGGAAAATCATTTGAGAAAGTCAAGAAATAATGTCCCTTGGATTTGATATTGTATATATAAACATGCAGATTTAAATGATGTATACAAATCATACTAATTCACGTAAGCATCAAGGCACTAAAGGCATTCAGCTTGGGTACCTTGGCATTCCCTAACCATCACCTACAACTAAAAATTAAAGATTGCTTTTTTGATGTAAATTAAATGATCTCGATCTGCTCATTTCGAGTGATCGAAAGCCATCAGTTCTTGATCGATGTGTATATACGTTAACAACATGTAGAATTGAGAGTTAATAATATATATGACAATCTTTATACTAATTCATGACAATTGAAATTTTAATAAAAATTACAAATACAACGAATTCTAATTAAATATTTACTGAGCAGTTGTAACTGACTATAATTAATATGACAGAATTAAACCATCTATATTTAAATATGAACGAATTAAATTGCCTAAGACTCGCCAAACTGAATATTTAAATATGTAACATTTGAAAAATGTAGTTTTTCATTTTTTCGAATTGTAGATTTAATTTTTATGTAAATTATGTGATGTAATTTTAAAAAAAATTTGCAAATGTTTATCGAAAGTATATTTTATAATTTTTAATAAATAAAATAATATAATTTTTATTAACCAATTATGTTTAATAATTCAATTCCATAAAAGTTGTAGAAATTATATATAGCTTTTTAGTTTGAGTTTGTTAATAGTAACGTATGATTGCGAGTTTGAATTTTACTTTGAATGATTTATATAAATTAAATAAATTTTTAAATAATATTTTTTAAAAAAATAAATAAAATTTAATCAAAACACAAGCCGAAAAGAACCATGCCCACAGGTCATGCTTGTGTTGTCTACCGGAGTACGACGACAACCAAGATAACAAATAATATTACTAAAATTTAGGCCATATATAGAATTTACTAAGTTATTTAGAAAACTAATTACGGCTTTTTAGAATGGAAAATTCGAAAAAAAAAAATTTTAAAAAAGTATAAATAACGAATGTCCTAAAATTTTTGCATAAATCTTCTTAATTACTGGCTAATTAAAAAGACCAACCCTATTATCTGGGAACCTGAAAATCAACTCTATTTCCGAAAAATATGCTAGTACCGAATATTTTCAATTCTTTTCGATGAATCGTTTTTTTTCTCAAAAATTTTAATTTCTATTGTATGTTCTCTCTCTCTTTTTCTGCTCTAGTTAATTTGTTGTTTACATCGTTGAATTTTCTACCGTAAATTTTTTAATAGACTATTTCTTCTACAAATGGTTAGTAGTTTTTACAATTTTACCGTAAACAATATATATAATTTAATATTGATAAACTATTAATCAAAGAAAAAGCACCTTAATTAATTAAATACCCATTCAAAGAAGCAGAATATCTGATTGATTAGAGACCCAAAACATGTAAGCATACCAATCTAAATTTAAAACTCACATTTTTCCTTCTGCTCTCAGCACTCAATCAAATCTCCCAAACATTTCAAAATTAAATCTGTTCTGATCAACTGAGAAACCATTCATTCAACTGCAGATCTCTTGGCTTGGGTTTTTTCTTTTTCTTTGACTTTTTTAGTTCTCCAAATCATAAACAGACGAGATCTCTGAGATGGAACCAACTAACCAAGGAAGTTTTGGCTATATATATTATGCAGGCCAAACCCAAGAGCTAGAACAAGTGAGAGAAGGGAGAGAAGGAAGGTAAGGAAAGGATTTTGAAGTCGATCGATCTCCTCAGGTTAGTTTCTATCTCTTCTTATCAATTAATTTTCATGCTGGCAAATGAATTAAACATGTTTTTGATATATATATGTGTGTGTGTGTGTGTGTGTGTGTGTTATTCAATCTGCTTGCTGTTGTATGTATGTTTTTTATTTTATAATTCCATTCATCGGAAAAACCTTGTCGGCCTCCGCCCCCTCGTTCGTCCGTCCGTCCGTCCGTCCACCTTCCTCTTCGTTGAGCTCAGCGAAAATCATCGATCGCCCTTCGCCCTCTCGTCGTGAAAGGCTTCTCCGCTTTCCCCCTCTCGTCGGTGTACCCCTAGCGTCCCCGCCTCCTCCACTCCCTCTGCTGCCGACATCCCCGAATCTCGTCGTTCTCCGCCGGATCTCACTGCCGTCGTCGTGTCTCGTCCTCGCGCCTCCGCCCCTCCCCGCATCCGTCGTCCTTCCCCGCCGGATCTCATCGTTCTCCGCTAGATCTCGCCGCCGTCGTCGTGTCTCCTCCTCGCTGGTCGTCCTCCCTTCACTACTGAAACCCTAAGGTATGTCTCCACGGTTCAATCTACCTTACTCTCTCTCATTTTCATTAAATCACTACCATTGTATGTTTCCAATGTGACAAACCCTAAACTTTAAAATGCGACAAACTACAAATTATGAGTTATGGATCAATATATATACACATTACAACCTATTCAAAAGTTCACCAATTACGGATCACTGTGGGCTTCGGCCCACAACAACGATAGCCCATAGGCCCACCTACGGTCTCGTCTGTGCTCATTGTGCGGCGTGGTGGCACCATCGCCATCGCCATCGCCATCGCCATCGGCGCTCTCTGTTAAATCGATCCATCCCGGCTCCCACTCGCCATCGAGTCTCCTGCCTTCACGACCTCCCCCACGCCCTTCTCGCCGTCGGAGCATCGTCAGGTACTCCCCGATCACCGATCTGCTCTCCATCTTCCCCGACTTTGATCTGTTTCTCGTCAGTTCTCGTCGAGATCCACGTCGCGCCCGGGAATCCGGGTTTACCGTTTGTGATGAATTTCAATAGGCTTGTTTTGGAATAACGAAGGGCAGATAATCTTCAATCGCGCGCCGTTCGCTTCCTCTTCTCGGGAAGAAGGGAGAGTTCGGTTTGTTGCATAGGACTTCTGTCATCGTCATTGTTTTCTTACCAAGAGTTTAAATAAAGGATGTTTATGTTTTTATAGGTGGTAGCTTACGTTTTTAGATTGTTTTATTGTTTCCGTAGATGGACCATTGCTGTAGATCGTGTAGAAGAAATAACGAGTTGTGATATCTCAAATACTCGGCTCCTTTGATTCGTTGGATTTTTGTCGTGGGTTTGAAATGCTCGATGAAATCTAATGGTATTTATTTATTTATCTATCAAATTTTAGTCAATCTAAAATCTGGAATTAGGAATTTAGCCATGGATGCGAGATCTGATTGTTTTTGATCCTGTTAAGGGAATTGATAGAAATTATGTATTTCCATGGAGCTAAAGGAGAACGAGATTCAAACTAGAATGCAAATCTAGCAGGAAAAATCCAACAAGAGGAACCCTAGCTTTGAGGAATGGTATTTCAATACAAGGTGCACTGTACTTTTTCTTTTCTTCCATCACTAAAAATTGCATTTTACCCACTCACAACAATGGATCATAGACTCATAGTGATTGTTAGGTATTCAGTTGCCCCACGAAACCTGTGATGTATTAGATACTATGAACAAGGTCTATTCTGGTTGGGATCTGGATTGAATTGAATGGATCGGCAATTGGTCACATCTAGTTGATTTTTCAAATCAACCTTTTGCTCATATCAGCAATTCATAATGGTTGTCAAAGTGAAAGCTGAAGCAATGCAAGCTAGGTTTGTGTGCAAAATGAGAGTGACAAGCTGAGCTAGTGTACCCCTGAATTTCAAACTTGTACTAATGTATTTCAACCAAATGATTCAAAAGATTCACTAGTTCACAATATCATGGAATCCTCAATTGGGATCATTTTGGAATTCTCAATAATAACGAAAGTGCAATATTCATATATTGAGGAGAATATCCGAATATTTTAAATGAAAATGATGTGTTGGTATTTTGCAAACCCTTGCTAATACAAAAATGGTGCAAGGCTAACAGAAATTCCAATTTTTCTACGTAGAGACGATGAAAAGAAATGAATGACCATAATGCAATAAGAAAAATGAGTCTTATGTATCCTTGGAATTCAATTTCTTCAAAAAATGGTCCACATTTTCCTTGTATTGGATACCATTTGGTAGGTAAAAATAGGATTCCTTGTATGGGCTCCAAAAATTCAAGTCAAGCAAGAAATAAATTATTTTTTTATTTTAATTAAACTATATTGGTAAAATAATAATTAAGAGTTACGCTAGAATCAAATGCTATTCTTCATTTTTTACTGTTCCAGTTCATTGGTGCATGGCCAAACGGGAAGTAAACATTTTCTGGTTTTATTCCAAAACCAACAGGGGTAAAATTGTTTAGCAGTTGGTTTATCTTAATGAACACCAGTAACCTCATTGGCATTACTGGCGTCTATCATAATTTTTTTGATTGTTGTCTTTCAGGCTACATGGACAACTTTCTAAGACCATTCTTTGCTTTTGCAGGCTTGATGGATGTCAATAGACGTCAAGGTGGAATTCAGGCTTTGTTAGCTGCAGAGCAAGATGCCCAACAAATTGTTGCTGCTGCTAGAAATGGTATGCATAGTTTTTGTAGTGAATTTGCTTTTCTGTAAAATGTAAAAGCAGATGTTTACAATTTTATATGTTGGAGGCGTGGAAGAGACTTGACCTTTTTTTAAAGGATAAGAAGGATGGTTTATGTTTGCAAGTCTAATAGTTATCATATTTCAAATTATTTACAATTTTTAATTTTCGTCAAGCTTTATGAGTAGTATTTTGTGAAACAGTGGATTTTGAATATAGTGCTTCTGTTGGTTTTCCTTAGAGTAGAACCAAGGAAAAGTGTTAACCTTTATTGCATAGACATTCTTTGACTTGGGCCCTTAGAGTTTATATTGTACAACCGCATTATATGGTGCATCTGGATTTAAACAGAATAAAAGATGTAGGCATTTTATTCCTTCTTTTTATTTGTTTATCAAAGATTTTATGAATCATCAAGGGGGTAAAAATTGAATAGTTCTTCAACAAAAAAGAAGGAAATTATGACAAACCATCTCAAGTTCCAGCAGTGAAATTACTATCATGCTGATTTCATGCATCCTCTGGTTTAATGAGTGTCCACTTCCTGAGTAATTAAAATCATTATATGGGTAAAAATTAAAGCTCTTCAATATAAAGGAAGGAAATTATGGCAAACCATGTCAAGTACCTGTAGTGAAATTATTATTTTGATGATTTCAAGCAACCTCCCATGGTTCAACAGCTGATATGCATCCTGTATAATTAAAATATTGATAAGACAAAAAAATCAAACGAAAGTCTTGTGAAACAAACATTGCCATTGTACTTGAATATGGCATTTTTATGAAGGATCATGTTGGTAACTGAAAGGGAATTCATTTCTTGTTGGTTAAAGCAGTCAAAGAAAAGCTTGATATGAACTATTTTGTCTGTTATCATGACAATTTGCAGGCTGATTATGTCGTAAATTTCCGTAGAGTGAAAACTACTAATGTGATCATATGCATGCAAAACTACCATGTCAACAGGAATAAAAGTAGGTTATGTTGTGAACAAATATAACTTGTTTTGACCTATTCTTTCTAATGTGCAACATTGCCAATATGGATAAAACTGCATATATTAAATCAAATAGTTTCAGGAGTGCTGACTGGAAAAAAGAAAGAACTTTAAATCAGTAATCCAAGTGTGGCCCGTTTTTTAATCATTTCCTTTTTATTCAAACCATGAATTTTGCTTTACACAACAATACATATGATATTAAATAGAGTTTGCTTCGATTTTGTTTTCAGAAAAACTGGCAAGATTGAAGCAGGCAAAAGATGAAGCTGAAAAGGAGATTGCACAATATCGTGCTCATGTCGAAGCTGACTTTCAGTGCAAGGTTTCAGAGGTAACACACAAGTGCATAAATGTATTCGGAGACGAATGACGAATGATTCATTGCTGATCCTGCAATTGTTCATTTTTTTGGTTGTCTTAATCCTAAAACAGAGTAGTGGAGACACAGATGCTAACGTTAAGCGTCTTGAAAATGAAACCGATGCAAAAATTCAACACCTGAAATCAGAAGCTGGAAGGCTATCCAACGAGGTGGGGCAGATGCTTTTGAAGTATGTGACTACCGTCAAGAACTAGGTGGTAAACCTGGTCTCTGCTGGTACAGCAATATATTTTCCATTCACTTCAGCTGCTTGTCTTAATGTGAGAAACACATGGTAATTGACAAATGCGTTTTCGCATATTGCTTGTGTCGAATATGGGGTTGTCTTCTTACTAGTCAAAAAGAACATCTTTTTATTTGTTATGGCTTTTACGGATATGAATAATGCAGACTCTAAGGAGATGTTTTCTGCCTTGTGTTTTGATTAGATGGGTGATTAAAATTTTGGATTTTGTTTGCTGCCTTGTCTTATTCTGTTCAGCTTCTTTTATCAAGTGAGTTTTAAATGTGGACTCTGATCTACATGGGAGTGCTCGTAGAACACGAACACACCCACTTCTGTTTCCCCTTAGGTCTAAACAAGTGACTCTGCAAATGGACGTCCATGGGAGTAAGTTTATTGACCATCAACCATGGCAACCATTCAACAAGCTTTGAAGGAATTCCAAGGGCAGCTGACTGAGAATTTGGAAGTATGACATCTCCACATAGTAAACATTTCCAAGTCAACTTTGTTTGCAAATAAACAAGTCACATGTAATTGCAAACTTCATGGAGTTCTTTTATCTTGATTCAGGATGGTTCCAAGCTGAATAACGATTCTCTTTCTTTGTTCATTATTTTTTTCTTTCCTTAGGAAAGAAGAAGAGAATGCCATGAACATGTTGAGAGTGACGGATTTTAAACATTGTCAATATTAGTGGCAAATAATCGTCATGTTTAATGCATATTTTGTGATGGATTGCTTAATCCATCAAAAATTTAGGAAACCTCAGTTACTAAAGGTCAATTCGATAAATGTTGAGTTTTGTATCTCCCCATTTTCATTTTGCTGCTCAATCGAAATCCTAAATTCTCATCCCTCTTTTGCCTGTTTTCATCCTTGTTGAAATACAATTGTCTCTACCATTCCTCGTTGAATTGTTGTTGTCTGTCGTCGGAGTGTCACTTAAAGGTAGTTTTCTTGCAGTGACAACAATCAAACTCAAATTTTTTGATTCTCATCTCTAGCTAGCAAATATATTACACATCCAATGAATGTAATTAAAACACATAAATTTAGACCATGCATTTGCAATTAACGTTAAAGTTTATTTTAAAATTAATTGGTAGTAAGAAAATAAAATATAATGTTATAATAAGACAGTAAGTTAAATCACGTCTCTCTCAATTACAATATTTTATAGTCAACTAGTCTTATACACTAG
The DNA here is from genome assembly GCA_024699675.1 of Amphibolis antarctica. Taxonomy (NCBI): domain Eukaryota; kingdom Viridiplantae; phylum Streptophyta; class Magnoliopsida; order Alismatales; family Cymodoceaceae; genus Amphibolis; species Amphibolis antarctica. Next base: position 10,878 of record JAMKPZ010000230.1, read on the forward strand.
TAACATCTTTTTAAAAAAATCTATGGGCTTGTCCGTCAGAAAATCTGGAAAATAAAATAAAAATCAAAACATCTAGGAAAGGAAAATTTTGGAAAACTGTGAGACGTGGAGTTGGTGCGAAAACCCTAGAGTTGATAAATGTATTCGGAGAAACTTATATGGACAACTTCTCACTGATCAATGGAGATACTTATGCTCACTTTTTGCAAATAATAAACTCTTCCATTATTCAAACACATTATCTTTTTGTTGATTAAATAATTATCAATTTCGTTAATTACTTAATTTACCACGTGCTTGTCTTCTTACTAAATATATATAGAGAGTGTGTGTGTTTGTGTTTATAGATTCTATAGATATTTATAAAACTCACTTTTGTAAGTACCTGTCGATCTCACGATTAACGGGTGAAATTTCATTGTTTACATAACAAACCTTTATTGTCATAATGAACTTATTCTGTTGTAATAACAAACTTCTATTACGTTTAACATAAACGTTACAAGGTGACCATAACATTTAAGTTAAACATAAAGAGGTAACTGTAAGATTTACGTCTACTTACAGAAATCACTTTTATAAGTACCTATAAAATCATTTTTCTCATATATATATATATATATATATATAGCTAGAGTTTTATATATGCCTTTCATTTTTACGTTTTTAATTATATATGGAATTGAGTTTGCTGATGAATGTTGATAGGCCCAATTGAGTTTAATCAATATAACAAACACGTTACGTTATATATATATATATGGAAATTATTTAATTAAATTAGCAATACTTTGAGAAAACGCATCTTTTAATTGACATTTCAGATGATCATGATGTTGTATTCATTGAAAAGTTAAAAATGATCCTATATTATGAAAATAAATTAAACAAAAATTGGAAGTAGCATGTCATTAGTATATTACACCATAATGAGTTATTGATTATCGTATTTTCACTTAATAAGACTGTATGCACGCATGACTTTGAAAAATCATATCTTTTGATTTACTTAGCGAAAAAATATGAAATGACCGTCATTAAAAATCAAGACAGAGAAATATTATGCAAATTTACAAACTCATATCTTTTAATTTATCACATGAAAAATCGTGAAATAATATTTGCCCGAAAGATGAATGAGCATAAGATCCAAGAAAAATGTCAAACAAATAAGCACGGTATTGTTTTAGTTGTAGTTTATACGATAAGTGCTGAAAGGAAACAAATCAGGAAAAATTTCATGATAAAATTGCAACACATCACAACGTTGAAATAATATAGCAAATAGGAGACATGCAAACAGTTGGGCGTGGAGCTTGATAATATAGATGTTCGTTCTTTGGAAAATTATATCTATTAGTACATTTGATCAAAAATGATGAAATAAAATTTAATGCAAGCATGTTAGGTTATTATTCAACGAAAAATGGTAGACTGGAAAAATCGAGTGGCCATCATTCATTGGTGATTACCCTACAAATACATGATACAGGCTCATTTTTTTCCAAGGTGCAAACTTTAGAAAATCATAACTTTATTCATACTATATACACTGAAAACGAAATGAAACAACGTTTCATACCATGGTGGATCAATGCATAATCCATAAAAAATGTAATAATAAAATTTGCATGACTACATTGACAATGGTTCTATATAGAAACAATAAAAATTTTAAAAAACAATTCACTTTTAAATACGATGTCTAGTAAATAAAGTTTGAAATAGAAAGAAAAGTATTAATTTCCATCTCAAGATCGAGTTCTAATTTGAGTAATAAATTCCAAACTTTAACTAATTTAAGAATTACATATACATTGGATCCAGTACATGTTGTTACGAAACAAAAATACAAACCCAAGGGTGTGAAAGCAAAGACAATATCAGGAAATACATGGGGTTCCGTTTCTGAAAAGATACCAATGACCAACACTTCTTTCCTGGTCGTACATGGCTCATGGCATATATAATTGTGCTTAATTAATAGATCGAGCACATCAAATGAAACAAAAGCACCTGTCAAACCTTGATTATGGCAGTGGCAGGAGGGGAAGATATGCAAATTGACGAGGATATATCTTACCTTTCTTCCGCATGCATAAAGATGCAGTACATCAAGGGGTTTTGCATGAAAATGGAAGGATCAAAAGAGGAAATCCAACTGCAGGACGTGTGAGAAGGCTAGAAGCACCAGTCAGTTTAATACGGAGAAGTGACTGCAGAAGCATCAACCCATGAAGGCTTCTTTGCATTATAGTAAAAATGTGCGATCATTTGCACCAATTCATCGCAACTTCTAAATTCTGAACAAAAAAAAAGATCCCAATAAAGGAACATCGGTCAATTGGTACAAATGCACGATGCCTACAACATCGATTAAGAGAGAAAGTTGAAACCAATCTTAGCTACCTTTTTCCCTGTACAAAATCTTGTTTCCTTTGAGGAATAGCAGCTGTGGGCACTCTCTAACTTTGAGTGCATAAGCCAAGTCTGTCTCGATGTTTATATCAACCTTGATTGTCTGGACACAAAATTTGCATTGACATTTTCGCCTTTTAGGAAGTCACTATAACACTTTGAGCGTAGTTGTAACCTATAACAAGGAAATATTTGAGCTTTGAAAAAGGGAGTAAGAGAAACAATACCCTGGGGGGCAGATGGTCTTTTGCACTCCAATAAACTTTCGCTGCATTCTCTAACTCCTTTAAAACCCTCCAATTATCAGCAGCTCTGCTAAGCAGAATGGGAGAAATTACTCGAAAGGATTGAGCGAAACAAATGTAATGCTTAAGTTAAAGGCGAAGCTCAGAACCACCAAAAAATGTAAATATTCTAATACTTCATTATTTAAGTGTGAAAAACGAATTGCAAGACAGATTAATCCAACAAATAATATAGGAACACTGATGTTTAAAAGTGTGGAAATAATTAAAACTGTGTTAAAGAGAAAAAATGATTTTTGCAAGAGGAAGAAAATTCTAGAATAGTTGAAAATATGGTTATAAATTATAGTACACAAAAAGGGAAAGGAAAAGGTAAAAATGTTGCTGGAATAATAATTAATGATAACTGCACCTCTGTGAAAACCAATATAACCGTGTTGAACAATCAAATCAAGTTTTGGGACACTACTTAAGTTCATAAATTGCCTTTTTGGATAGGCAAATCTTAGCCTTCCTTTGACCAACATACTTGGTAAGTTGCTCAACAATAAGTAATTGTTTAGCAAGTTCACCATGGAAAGAAAACACTTTTACATCCAACTGAAAAAATTGCTGATTTATAGCAATGGACAAAAGAACCCAACTGCAATTTAGATGTGCCATAGAGGAGAAAGTTTCAACACAGTCAACCTCATATGTTTCAGAGAATGAGTTCTTTTGAAAGATCTTTTCGATCTTTAAATTTCTGACCCACATGCATTTGGAATTTTTGAGTGAATTTTGAAATTTAACATTTTCTAAAGCCTGCATATGTTTTTTAAAAATATAACAAAGGTTTTTCCCCTCAAAAAAATGTCATGCTAATTTACAATATTACCAAAAATCCATCATTAATATCACAAGTTTTTCAGAAAATATTCCAAGACGTAACAACTTATTCTGGAGCAAAATTCTATTGTTAATGTCTGTAGGATTTTAACCTATTCTTATAGTAGGGATCAATTATATTTATATTTAATTTTTAAAAATAAAATCTAACTACATGATTAGTTAATGTATAATATAATCTACTATATATAAAAAGTTTTAGCCAAATTTGAGTTATGTTACATGTTCGACTTTTGTCTAAAAATTAATGATTGAAATATAACAAGGTTTATTGAATTTTAAGATATTTAAATCATGTAGTAATCGCTGTTGGTTTTATGCAAAATTTTCAACATGCATTTTTACATATCTAGTAATATGATTTAAATATTTGTGTCTTCCTTCCATAGTGGGGGAGAAAGTTTCAAACATGAGGTTGCACTGGTAAAAATAATATAATACAGAGACAAAAACTAAACTTGTAACAACAGAGGAAATGCAGGAATACAAAAAAGGTGTCAAAACAAAAAATGCAGGAATACATTGATAAATTAGTTCTAGATTTACTAATTAGACTAAAATTCTTTATTTATACCTGTCAAAGAAAAATGAATCAGGTTATGTTGTTTTAGAGACCCCAACCACAGTAATTAAGGTGCCAAGCTACACAACCACTGAGATTTGACGCCTGAATGCCTAGGCATCTTCTAGACAAGTAAATGATAAATATACTAGCACTCTTATTACTTATATTTAATACTACTAAATGCAATTATGCCTTTATATATCTATTTTAAACTTAAATAATTCCGGGATAACAATGAAAATTGTGAAATATATACATATCAAAATAACATATAAAAACAATAGAAGCCTATAAAACAAAAGAAAAAGAATTTAAGTGAAGAACAAAGTAAACAATGATTGAATAAAACCTAATGTAAGAAAAAAGTTACACTAAATCAAAGTAAGTTACACTAAATCAAAGCTAGACATAACTGAAACATGAAAGCAACAAAAAAGCAAAAAAAGGATCACATCAAAATCTGACAAAGGATTTAGGGTTTAATAATAATGTATGGGGGGGGGGAGGGGGGGGGTGCGTCAAGGTGTTGGTTTGGATGGCAACTTACTTTTTCCTACTCTTGGCTTACTTCACATGTACCCCCACAGCGTTCTTTTTGTATTTGCTTGTTCGTTTTTTTGGATTTTTTTGAAACTTTTCCCTTTTCTTGGCTAGGTCTCTAACTTGTGTAGACTTCCTTTTTCATGATTTTAATAAATCTCTTACTACCACTCAAAACACATAATGGATGGGGTTGGGCATCAATTCGCTAAGTAGAAAATACCTGATCTTGTCGCACCTACCACAATAATGTTGGATCCAGCTCATTTAAGAATAACCCATTTACAAAATGGATAAGGTCCATTTAAAGAGTGAAAAGGGTAAAGTTGGGTAAAGGGAAATAAGGTCAATCTAATCATTTAAAGTACATACCTTCAGTTTCAGGAATTATTAGGTTCATACCCACCACTTCAACATTTTTTAAAACAATGACTTAAAAAAGCCTACAAGACATTTACAAAAATTCAAAAAATTTGAAAGGGTGTAGTGAATTTAGACAGGCCTAAACCTAATCCCAAACCTGAACCATTATGAAACCAAGTTGGGTTGGCTCTGATCCATTTGATTATGTCAGATTTAGTTCAAGTACAGTCAACTTATTCATGTTGGGTTCATGAATGGGTTCAGATATCACTAGGAGCATCTTATGTAAGGCATTTAAATGCACATATATTATTCTATTTACTTAGTATGAGTAGGACTAAAAATTGATTACATGGAGTTTAAAAGTGACAGGAATGTTGATGAATATAGGCACGGTAATATTCATGTTTGTATTCATCTTCATCCGTAATGGATATGGTAAGATTTGCATTTATGGCATACGGCATATGCATCTACTTGCACCCCTCACTAGAACAAAAGGAAAACAAAATTAAGTCACAGTGACACGGTTACACTCATTACACATGAGAAAGTGGTAAAATTTATAAATTATAAGGAGAACATGGTCAAGAAATGATCTTGATAAGTGAAATTCGTTCTCCAAACTCATTTCAGGTCTATGCCCAAAACTACCATGACAATTTCATATGTGCAAACGATAACATAAGAAATTCATAATTATCTTTAGAATGCTTCATTTTTCATTGCAAAAAGATAATCATATTACAATGAAAGCATTCCATTCACAAAACACAGACATGAACATCTTAAAAGTACTCGAAGCCAAAAAAATTTAGTTTCACACACACTGAGCAGAGGAAAACTTTTTTCGGTGACTGACCTTTTAAACCGTTCAAACACGAGCACGATTAGCGGGCTTGGATGAAACGCGAAGCTCTCCCACTCAAGGCAATTGATCTCCTTCACCCACCCCTCCTCTACCTCCCCTTCCCAATCAATCTCCACCCCATCCACCACCACGTTCCTAATCGGATGCTTATCGAAATACTCCGAAGCCCGAATCCCCCGCCCGACCTCTGCGTCCAACGGCCAATCCGCATCCTCCTCCTCCACCACAACCCCGTTCCCCACATCCTCCGTTTCGTTTCTGCCCTCCTCACCGTCCACCTCCTCCACTCTCTCCTTCAAGACCTCATCTTTCCCCTCCAGGACCCCGGAGTTGTGCTTCCTGATGTCCCTCACTACGAAGTCCTCCACGGCAACCGCCTCGCTCCGCCTCCCCCGCCGTGGCTTGCGAGGTCGTGTCGACGGGATGACGTCATCGGGGGGTGTGGAAGACGGACGGCGCCTCCGGCTCCGGCGGCGATGTTTGATCTCAGGTTCGGTGTCGTCGGGGCTAGAGGCGGCGAGGATGGCGAAGTACGGAGGACTGCCGTTGCTGCTACGGAGAGATTCGAGAGAAGCTCTGTGAAGAATGGGATTGGGGGTTTGGAAGAAGCGGAGGTGGCTGCGGTTTAGGGTATCCGGGGAGAAGCGAAGGGCGAGCGACATCGGCGATTACGGCGACGAGGGCGGGCCACCGATGTGTTCGCCTTCGCCGGCGACGCTCGGGGCGTGGCAGTTGATGGATTTTTCAAAGAGTAAATATTAAAGCATTTTAGCAAATATTACGATAAATTATTATGATTTAATTATTTTAATCTTTGATGATATTCTTTCAAATAAATTTTACAAAAAAATTTTACCTGAAATTTTTACTGTACATATTAGTTAGTAATTATAATAAAATAAAGTAAATAAAATAAAATAAAATAATAATAATTATACTACCTTAAAAATCACGTTGTAACATAACATAATCTAAAATATGTCAAATAACGAACAGCAAACTAATATAAATACAAGTAAATTGTATGATCATGAATTAACAACTAATATAATTTTCACATTTTTAAAAATACATATAAATTAAGATATTGCCTTACATGTCTTAGAGGAAATATTACTTCACTTTTATTTTTTATCAGATTTACGTGATTAGTGATTTATCTATATAAGTTTTTAGATTGAAGAATTCTACGCTAATTTGATCATTTATCTTTATGAATATATAGTACATTTTTAATATATCTTATCTATATAAATATATAGCACATTATCCATATTATTCGGAAAAAATAAATAGATTCTCAAAATAAAATTCAGAGACGCAACTCAGCACTTGTATTTTGTAATACATAATGTTGGTGAAATATATGATAAAAAAAATTTCAAATTTAATATCTCGAAAGAAATAAATGCATGCATGAATCTCTCTCTCATCTTATTCTTACCAACTAAATCTTATTTATTTTGAAAATTATTCATTTAAGAAAACTCTATTGCAGTTAGTTTTAAACCAAAGATCAACTAAACCTTATTGCAATAGGAAATCTCTACTAAAATTTCATATTGAATGCTACATAGGAGATAAACCTGTAACAAAAATGACCATAACTTTAACGAATTAGAACAAAAAATTCTCAAAACTGCACGATATATGCCTTTAATTTCACAAAAATCACTGTCCATAAGTTTACGTGAACTTTAGAATTTGGAAATAATTAAGGACATTAATCACTAAGGATTAGTGATCATTTCATTAAATTATCTACAGTTTATAGGACTCCAAAGAAGAAAAGGAAGTGCCAGTCCCTACCTGAAAATTTGTGTTTGTAAAACAGTGGGGCGAAAATATAATTACATTATGAAATCAAGATTTCCTGAAAAACGTTGACAGATTAAAAAATGATATGCCCCTAATGCAGAAATTAGAAAGTTTAAAAAGAAAGAAAAAGAGAAAAAGAACTGATTCAGCACATCAAAACTTTTCCAAAAAATTTCACGCTATAATTTCCATCCCGAAATGCTCGACAGCCTCCCGCAGTCCACTGCTTCTGCAAAGTAAAAATCCAGTGGATATTCAAGTATTCAACACAGCTTTTTATGCATATAAAAAACAAGCGGTAGTCTTACGAAGGATGTTATATATTTTTCTCGTACCCAACATATATGATAACCTCAACACGGCGTACAATTACGTGCAACGACGTTGCAGGAACAATACTAAAACCATATATGTTTATAAAGAAAGATGGTACCTTGAAGAATATGTTGTCTCTAAGATAATTTGACGTTGTTCAGGGTGCAAGGAGATGAAGGATCTCCGAGGCAACTGCAAAACCCATCTTCGTCCAACGGGACTGTTCCTGGTAGAGAATGGTCGGGGATCACACCCACCTAGATAAAAGCAGAACTAGGAGTAATTAATAGTTATAAAAAATCTATGCTTAGCAATTAATGGCATGCATAAGATTAACTAGATCGATTCAAAATCAAGAAACAAGGATAGGCAGCAGTCGGGCTGAAACCTGAAAGTAATATGTTTTCTTTTAATATATGATAATAATAAAACTAATGGAATAAAGGTGTAAGAATAAAGTTCAACGATTTCTTTTAAGAAATTAGAACAAATAGCGCCTAAGTTATTGCATAATCATTAAGCGCAATTTTTAAACTTCGGAATCAATGTAGAAGGCAAGCATGAATAGGCACGGTACATGTGAGCATGCAAAAAATAAATGAAAGTAAATTGATTTCATTAATAAATATAAGGTCTGGATTACATAAAGAAGACAAATACAGCTTAAGCAATGTGAGACTAAGACCCTCAATATCAATTCGAAAAATTTAAACATAGAAAAAAACAACAAATATATAAAGAAACATAAAAAATATTTATTGTAGCAATAATAGCAGAAAAAGGTAAATAATAGTTACCGTAGTAATAGTAGCAATATGAAAAGTATGAGATAAGTTCAAAAAGAATTATATTTCAAATGGTAGTAAATTAATATTAACAATACAATTCGACATAGTAAATAGGATTGACAAATGTAATCTATACTCAAAAAGGAAAAGGCATGTAGATGTGATCTATCTTCACGAGTTTTTTGTGATTTTTCCCTTTTTTTAGCTTCCACCATTGTTTTCTTTGACATTTTTTATGTTGTGGTAATAGTTGGATATAATGGTATATAGGTCATGGATATTCAGTTAGGGATCTATTTATCATATACCTTATATATTGTAGTTTCCCTAGTCAATGAAGTATCTTTTTTGCCCTGTATCTCTTTTTGCACATATGTAATTTTTTGTCTTCCTTTTTTGTGCCAACAGAATTAAAAGGAATTGAATTCCATCCAATTCAAGCATTTGTGTGAAGGAGGGGGTTGGGAATTCAATTCCTAACCCTCATAGCTATAAAAGGGAGGCCAAGAATTAAATTCTTGACCCCTCGTGTGAATCAAGAAGAATCTTTGGACTTCACCTTGCTTCTCTAGGATTTAAACCCTAGCTAGTAGGGATTAATGATGAGAGTTGAGTCAACAATGAGAAAGGGGTCCAAACGTACAAGGGACTTCAATGGCTTGTAAGTTAGGAAGTGACAAATCAACATTTTTCCAATGATAGCTTAGATGCGGAGAAGAGTTTGGTCACAAGAGAAAGAAGGGCAGAAGGGCAGCTATGGCAAAAAGAAATTGGGTGATCAGTGCAAGAAAAGGGTGGTCACAGCCTAAATAGGGGTCAATGGTGATGGTAGTTGGGAGATAGGCAACAACTAAGATCTCACATCTCTTTACCTTGATTTTTCACATTGCCTAATTCTCAAAATCTAATAAACTCTTGATACTACATGAGAAATCAAGGGATAAATGGAAGAGGAATAAATTCATAAGCAGATATAAGATCTTTCTATATATAAACTACACAAAGAAGACAAATACAGCTTAAGTAATGTAGGATTAAACCCACACATAACCTTTAATCCTAATACATTAATATTCTCTAACAAATAAATTGCATTAATAAAAGATATGATAGGTAAACCCTTATACCTTGTCAATATCAGTGTGTGCAGGTGTCTCATATCTAGCCACCGTGACAGCTAGCCCTGAGCCATCTGATAGCTCAAACAATGATTGGATTTTCCTGAACAGGTAGTATTTAGATGGCTAGATCAGAAATTTAAAGGTGTATAGACAGAATGAAACTGTATCTTACCCTTTACCAAACGTTGGCTCCCCATATAAAACTGCTCGATTATTGTCCTTCAGTGCTCCTGCTAGAATCTCACTAGCACTAGCAGTTCCTTTATTTACCTAACAATACAATCAACAATAAATCCATTTCCCTTGAAGCTAACCCAACAATAATTCTCATGGCTGACAGCTTGAGAAAAGGACGTGCCAGCAGCCTGAAAAAACTCACTTGTTAAATTCAAAAATTTGACTCTCATTGACCGGCAACTTTCTCAATGGTTTTTTATGGTGTTGAGATTTGTGCAATTTAATGCAAAGATGCACCTGAAATAAATCCATGGTTGGTTGATACCTGATAGACACCAATGGTCAAAATTTCCGAATTTTACTGGGTCTGAGAATATCTTAGAAAGATATTATCTTTAATGTTTGTAATGACATTTCTATAAGCAATAAAGAGGATTGCAATCTAGGTAAGTGTTTCCAAGGTTGAGCATGGCATCCAGTCTAACATTGATAAAGGATATTATAACCATGGCTAATTCAACTACATATAAAATTCAATATTCTAAAAATGGAAAAAATACCATTAAAACATTGTCTAAACGTTTTTTTACCATATACTAATATTTTTTTTAAAAAAGGAGTAAAAGACTAAAAACAATATTTTTGTTTTTTTTGTTTAGACAAACTTTTTAGGTCTAAGCTTCAAACACTAATGTGTATTTTGAATTTTAGATGTAATCATTAAAATATTTTCTTGGTTGGTTAGATACTTGTTAGTTGTCATGAGAATGATTTTATTATTTTGATAGCACGTCATTTAGTACTTTAGTTATGCTTCTTATACATTTAGTTATGTTTGTCAATTAAATGACTAGCTATTGTGTGATAATTTTGTTGGTGTGAGGAAAAGAAGGAATTGAAAAATGGAATTAAATGGATGCAGTTAATCACTAATCATGTACCTCCATAAATATAGGTTACAAACAAGATAACTATAATACACAAGTAATGACATCCTTTGACAGATCCTTATAAAGAAAAACATTTTTAACGTCAAGTTGATAAAGCTCCCACTAGCAATTCACAACCATTGAGAGAAATACTCGAATGGTGTTAAGACGGGCAACTGCAGAGAATGTTTCACTGTAGGCAATCCCATATATTTGAGTGAAACCACATGCAACTAGACGAGTTTTATGGTGATCAACCTCCTTATCAGACTTGTACTTGATAGTGATAGCAATGATATCCCTTTTGTGTCTTGGAATACAAAACAAAAACACATTTTAAGACTCGAGCAGAGAGTTTATCCAACCCTAAGACATGGGGTTGGATAAAGGCAACACACTTGAACACATAAAGGGTAAGGGTAAAAGGTATCATATCAGAAGAGAGACAATATAGAGAAATTTCACCACTGAATGGTGTCGAAGGCATGTAGTTCACAAGATAAGAAGCAATAAAAACTGCAACAAACCAAAAGTATTTAGAAACCTTCATTTGAATGAATAGAGTTCTAGCAATGTCTAAAATGTGGTAGTACTTACGCTTAGAAACTCCATTTTGTTCAAAAATGTGAAGTGGTTTAGTGGATAATGCCAAGGGAAACACAGATTTTGAAAATTACTATTCTAATGCATTATCTGAACGCAAACATTTAGGAGTCAAAGAATACTGATTTTTAATTTTAGCAAAAAAAATTTGATTTCTGAACCACAGTAAATATGTTTTAATGATCCTTCAACGAATAAACTCAAGATACTCTTGAATAATCATCAACAAATACAATATAGTAACAATAACTAATAACAAATATGATCAAATTGAGACCCTAAACATCACAATGAAACAAATCAAAGATTTGATTATTAGAAGCAAGTTGCAAACAATGAAAAGTAGTACAACCATGCTTTCCTAACTAACACAACTCACACTAGAAGAAATAGAAAACAAAGGTAATGCTTGTTAAAGTTTTTGAAGGGAAGGATGACCAAGAATAATGAAATAGGACTTTGTGGTAGACAAGGACAACCAATTCACATGATAAAGCATCACGAACCAAGGCGTACACACCAGCACTCATTCTAAGACCCAAACCAATTCTTGCCCCCATCTACAGATCCTTAAAAATATAGTAAAAAGGGAAAAAGTTGCGTAGCAAGAAAGTTAAAAAATGATAGCACTAATAGATAAAAGATTTACAGACAGTTCAAGAACATATAAGGTTTCATCTAATCAGATCCTAGAGGTGACTTAGATAACCCACCGAACAAAGACTCGACAAGACTGGCCATTAACAATGGTAACACCATGGAGGTGGGGTAACTGGTGTAAACAGCTAAACAAATCAACACTATCTATCATGTGCTAAGAGGCTCTAAGTCTATAATCCAACTACCTTCCCTAGCCTATGATCATTCTCATACTTGAAGTAGACATTAAGGCAACAGTGGTAGTAGAGTCAGTAACTTGTATCTATAGAAAACACTCATAGTCTGCTTGCAAGATAATCACACCAATCAAGTCAACAAGGGTGAAGACATCGAAGCTGAACCTAAAATGGATCCTTCAAAAACGCTAGACTCTGTCACAACTTGTGTCAAAACTCCCTTGTGAATGATACAAAGGACTATAGGACTGCCTTGAGTTTACAGTGATGTCTCACAAAGAATCTATCTTGCATGGTCAGATTGGCACCACAGAAAAGTTGAATGAGGCCAATTATATGATGTGGTCAAAGAGTTTTCAAACTTTTATGGTGGCATAAAGGAAACTCTGACACCTTATAGACACTCTGCTAGATGTAAAGGACGTTGCTTATGATGATTGGTTTGCTAATGATTCTATAGTGGTTACTTGGTTGGAGAATAGTATTGAAACAAAGATAGCACAAGGAGTTATGATGGTTTGTCCTATCATGACTATTTGGGATACCCTAAGATAGATGTATACATATGAGAAAAATATTGCATGTGTGACTGAACTGTATGAATAAATTTTTTCCTTACGTATGGTTGGACAGTATGTTCAAGAATACTTTGGTGCTATGTAGAACCTTGTTTGAGGAGTTAAAAGCACATTAATTGCTCACCACCAATATTGTGACATTAAAACAATACAAGAATGATTTACAAGTCGTAGCCTTCTTGGCTGTGCTTCCACCTAATTTAGCATCTCAAGTTCAAGGGCAAATAGTTGGTGGGGATGCAACACCTAATTTATTTGCTACATTTGCTCGTGTTCTTCGCATTTCTAAGACAAGTGGTGTTACCAAAGTTGCTGCATTGGTTTCTAAAGGGTAGTCAAGACATCCTCTAGTCAAGGGAGGTGGACTATCTCAAGGTAGTCGTACTGATGGTAGGAGATGGGTGTTGTGTCTGCATTGTGGGAAGATCAATCATAGATAAGAAAAATATTGGGAAAAGTTTGATAAACAAGGGAGTTGTGACACAGATGAAAAAACTCCCTTGTTCAATCTAGGACGCTGGGAGGCAGCCTCCTAGAAGAGCTTATTCTTGCTATGATTGTGACACGGATGAAGAGGAATATGTGGGTTGAAGAAAGAAGAGAGAATTTAGAAGTAAGGACAGTGGTCTGATCCTCAAGAAGCAATCTCGCAGGGGTGGTCCACCTGAAAGCAACTCAAAGGGAGATCAAAATGAGAGAAATTGTCCTGCCTTCTTCACAGGCCAAATGGTCTTATTTATACTAAGCAAATAACGTTCACAAGACTCTACAGCACTTGCCGTTACAACTCCATAATGACCCCTAATTGACGACTCATAAAGCTATGAAATACAACTCATTAACAGTGACATAAATGACCAAATAATAAGCAATATTGTGATCCGACATTACGGATCATAACAGGAAACTGACAAGTGATGCTAGTGGTGGTGGCCTAAATAGGGTCAATGGTGGTGGTGGTTATAAGGAAGGGAGGTTGCTAAGGTTTTCCTCCTCTCTACCTACATCTTTCATTGAACTTTCAAAACCCTAAACTCTTGATACCATGTGAGAACACAAGAAATAAGTGAAAGCAGAATTTATCATTAACAAGCATTAAGTCTCTATATATAAAGGTTACATAGAAAGGACAAATACAACACATCTAAAGCAATGTGAGACTTAACCCACACTCTTGATACATTAATACTTTAACAGAAGCAATCTGAACTGGCCTAAAAAATAGCTGTTTGAAGCTCAATGTGCAGCAACTGGATTGCTGCATGGTGTGATTGGACTGTCACACCTTTTTTTATCACACACCTATGAGGAGTAGAGAAAGGACCAACGGCAGTCTTGGACATGGATTTGAACAGCAACATAACTGCCAATGTTGCAGGCCAATCATAGATATGGGAAGGAGGTGTGAGGATCAAGTTTCCTACAGCTTGGATGCTAGAAAGAAACCCTGCAAGGAATCAAAAATGAGATAGCTACCCCAAGCAGAAAAAAGGCCAGGCATTGCCAATGGTGAGATTTGGCAGCATTGATGGTGGTTTGGAGGCGTCTAGGGCTTCATGTAGCACAGAACCCCAGTGAACTGGGCTGTGGTGGAGGGTTTGAGAGACTCTAGGACTTTGTCTAGGGATGGAAGGCACTGCAGACAGTGACAGGGGTCTCTGGTGGTGTTTTAACAATGGTGAGCTAACTAAGGGTTTGTAGGTGGCTGCAGTGATGAGTTATGATTTTAGAGATGGTGGTGGTGAAGGGAAAGGGATTTGGGATTGTTGCCAACTAAAGTTGGGTTTTGATCCTAGGTCTTTCACTGATAATGTAGTACAACGTGCAGATAAGAATTGGCTGAAAGAACTTGATGGATAACCACTAACTACATCTCTATTTACAAAGATCTAAGAGAAAACTAAAACACACTTGTAGGACTAAACACTCTTATTACATGTCAAACTTAACAGTTTATTGAAATGATACTACGGTACATATTAGATTTCAGATTTTAGAATTATATTCCATATATAAAATTATAATTTATTTTATTTAATTAATTATATAATTTTGGTAATTCTATACATGAAAATATATTCATATTTATTTTAAATTTGTAATTTTTCCAAAAAAAACTCATTTATTCCCCTGTTTTCAAGACAAAAATTAAATTTTCAATCTGTTAATGTCCAGTTTCATTTTTCAAAACATTGGTAAAATTGCTTTGAGATTAGAAAAATTTTCAATGTTTTGATCTGTTTTAAAACATTGGCCTGATCCTTTTAGGATGAGCAGGTCAGTGTCTAGAGTGATCATGAAGGAGAGGATAATTAATTATACATAGCAAAGATAAATGTTTAGCAAATTGAAAACAGATCATTCGGCCAAATGCTGGAATCTATAAATTTTAAACAGGTATCTTCACACCAAATGGTGCATGATGATTTGAAATAAATGAATGGTAACAGTGACAAGCCACACAGATATCAGAAAACTACATGAAAGAAGTAATGATCTGCCAAAAGATAATGAAAAAACATTAATTGGAATAATCCAATATTGAAACATTATAATTGAAGTTATGATCTCTTGCTAACTAGAAATTGTGAAACGTACCAATACAGCAAGAGGTTCTGATACGGCTAAATCAACATTTCCATCAACTTCATATATATCCCGGACACCTCGACCATCACAAATATATACAATCACACCTTTTTGCAACCTAAATAAAATGGCTTCAGAGTTGTAAACAAATAACTATCTTTCCTTAAGAAAATAATTTACTGAGTATGCCCGAGTAAATATATAAAATAAGAAGCATTTTCCTGTTTTGGAAAAAATATGACGAACTCAGATCGAATTTACCAGGTAAAAATCCCTCGCATGGTTAATACATAGACAAAGAATATGGTATATACTGTCAATCTCAGATTTTTTAGTTTAGAAGAATTCATATAGTTTTAATAGAAACTAAATTTATTCTAGCATTTGGTTCATCAGGGTTTCAGGTTTCAGTACATTTCAAAGTACAGCTTATTGCAAAGATGATATAGCATGGATTTTGCAACCACATACAGTATATGATTCAAGATATAGAAGCTAATTATAATTATTACCAGGTAAGTTAACCACTAAATACTAACTAATAATAATTTTAAAAAAATGAACTTGTAATGGTTCTTAGTAGTCCTGGAAATAAATTAACAAAAAGATTTAATGTGGACATTTATACATTACTTTAAAATTCCAAGATTGGAGATCTAAATAGTCATGTTGGCGAGAAAAATACATAGAAGAAACCATAAGAGATTTGGTTTTGGTAACAAAAATAAAGAAGAAAATTCAATTTTAGACTTTAGTGTAACTTGTCACATTTTGGTGGCAAACACTTATTTTAGGAAAATGAAATAACATTTAATTACATTTAGAAGAGGTTCAATTATTAAATAGATTTTTTACTTACTAGAAACATAGATCAAAAAATGTGCAAAAATTGTAATGTTATTCCAAAAAAAAATTTAACCACATAGCATACATTATTGGTTTTAAATGTTAGTATCAAAATTAGGAAAAGAATTGAAATACATAAGAACCTAAGAATTAGGTAATGAAATCTAAAAGGAGAAAAAACGATATTTAGAAATAACTTATCAATAAAAGGAATATGTTGGAGTATATGGTCCGCTTACCATTCACCTATGTTTATATATGTAATTGTGTACATCTTGTATCAATACACATCTTTTTCCTCTCAAGTTTGTCTTGGAGCAACTTAAACCCTAACCCTAGTCTCTAGTATAGCCATTTGTATCAACGGTGGCTACATGAACCATTGCTAGGGCTGAAGTCAGAAGGCATGGATCAGGTCGAATGGGAGCTCTTGGACAAACAGGCGCTTAGAGTGGTCAGGTTAACCTTGTCAAGGAATGTTGCTTTCAACATTGTCAAGGAGAAAACAATAGCTGATCTAATGAAAGCCTTGTCCAATATGTATGAGAAGTCGTCAACATCTAACAAGGTATATCTCATGCACAAACTCTTTAATTTGAAGATGCATGAGGGTAGTTGTGTAGCAGATCACATAAATAATTTCAATACTATACTAACTCGATTAAGTTCAGTAGAGATAATATTTGATGATGAAATTAGGGTTTTGATTCTACTGTTTTCACTACCTGAAAGTTGGTCTACAATTGTGACTAGTGTAAGCAATTCACTAGGTCATGAGAAGTTGAAATTGAATAACATTAGGAACTTAATCCTTAGCGAGGACATTAGAAGAAAATCCAATAGAAAAGCATCATCCTCAGTTTTGAGTGTTAAAAGCAAAGGAAGAAGTCAATCTAGAGGAAGTCTCTAGGAAGGTCTAAATCCAAAGGCACCAACAAGAACAGGAATGATATTCAATGCTGAAACTATGAGAAATGGGGGCACTTTAGGTCTTAATGCAAGGCTCCCAAAAAAAATAGCAAAGGGAACATACTTGAGGGAGCACGAGCCAATACTCTCTCAAAAAGATCTAATGAAGCCCTTGTTTGCTGTGTCGATAGTTTCATTGACTCTTAGGTGCTGAATTTAGGAGCTTCTTTTCACACAACTATTGTGCAACACTAGTGAGGAAGGTGTACCTTGCCAATAATACAAGTTTGGATGTATTAGGCAGAGGTGAAGTTCATATACAAACTAAACAGAGGCTATGGAAATTACAGGAAGTCAAATATGTTCCTGATCTGGCTAAGCATTTAATTTCCATAAATCAGTTGGTTAATGAGGGTTACCATGTTAATTTTGGTGATAACAAGTGAAAGGTAACTAAAAGTGCAAGAGTCATAACCACTGGAAGTAGGACAAGCACCCTATATCTCACATCAAATCAAGAAGACTTCATTGCATCAATGAGTAGCACTGATAAGGCTATCCTATGGCACAACAGAATGAGACACATTAGTAAGAAAGGGCTGAAGACGTTGGTGACTAAGGGAAAACTGCCTAAGTTGAAATCTGTTAACTTAGATATGTGTGAGGAGGGTGTTTTAGGCAAGCAAAAGAAAGTTTCTCAAGATCATCAGATGAGCCCAAGTCACACAAGTTGGAGCTAGTTCACACAGATGTTTGGGAGCCAACTCTTGACAATTCTATTGGAGGGTCTCATTTCTATGTCACCTTCATAAATGATTATACAAGATGTGAGTGTACTTTCTCAAACATAAGTCTAAAGTCTTTCAAGTCTTCAAGAAGTGGAAGACAGAAGTTGAAAGACAATTTGGTGAGAAAATGAAATGTGTCAGGTTTGACAATGGAAGAGAATATAACAATCAAGAATTTATTAGTTTCTGTGAAAAGCAAGGAATCAGGAGACTAAAAACAGTACCTGGAGCACCACAACAAAATGGAATTGCTAAAAGAATAAATCAAACATTGAATGAAAAGACAATGAGTATGAGATTACATGCAGGTTTGCCTAAAATGTTTTGGGCAGAGGCTATTAGTACAACAACCTACCTAATAAATAGGGGACCTTCAGTCCCAGTTGGTTTAAAAATCCCTAAGCTATAGACAAAAAAGGTCAATTACAATCACTTGAGAGTGTTTGGATCTCTGTCATATGTTCACATCAACAGCAGTGACAAGAGAGACAAGTTGGATGAAATGCTATTTCATTAACTATGGGTGGGTAGGATTATTTTAGTTACAGATTCTGGAATAAAAAAACCAAGAAAATAATCAGAGTCAAGGATGTTAGGTTTGATGAATCAAAGGTGTATAAACACAGGAATAGTGCAGAAGTAGATGAAAATGATCAAGAAATCCAGATTGAAGTTGCTGAAGGCATCAAGGTTGATACAAGAAATGCTGAAGAGATCCAAGCAGAAATTGAAGATGAAAATTAGTTTCAGGAAGAACTGCAGCAAGAGCAAGTAAATACACTTCAACCTAGGAGGTCTACTAGAGTGTCAATACCTCCAGAAAGGTACGATCCATCATTTAATTATCTGCTGCTTTCAAATAATAGTAAACCAGGTACCTATGAAGAAGCTGTAAAGTCAAATGATGTAGATCAATGGAAGTTAGCAATGAAAGATGAAATAAAGTCCCTAGAGAAGAACAAGACTTAGAAGCTAACAACCCTACTAGAAAGAAAGAAAGCCCTACAAAATAAATGGTATTCAGATTAAAAGAACTAAATGGCAAAAAAAGGTACAAGGCCAGATTAGTAGTCAAGGACTTTCAACAAATCCAAGATATTGATTACACAGAAGTCTTTTCTCCAATGGTGAAACTGACCACAATTAGGTTGGTCCTTAGTATTGTAGCTACTGAAGATCTGTTTCTAAAACAGATGGATGTAAAGACAGTTTTTCTTCATAGAGATCTGGAAGAAGAGCTTTACATAGAGCAGCTAGAAAGATTTACAATTTCTAATAGAAGAGAAAAACTAGTTTGCAAGCTACAAAAAAGTTTGTATGGCTTGAAGCAAGCATCAAGACAATGATACAAGAAATTTGACAGTTTTATCTCTACCATAGGTTTCAAAAGGTGTGATACAAACTTTTGTTGTTATATTAAACAGTTTAATGAATGTTATGTCATTCCACTAGTATATGTAGATGACATACTAATTGTCAGTTCTAACTCTAAAAGAATAAACCAATTAAAGAGTCAACTGTCAGAGGAGTTTGACATGAAGAACCTAAGGGAGGCTAAACAACTCCTAGGAATGAGAATCATCAAAGATAGAGTTACAAGAACTATTAAATTAAATCAACAAAGATACTTAGAAAAAGTGTTGGATAAATTCAAGGTTCCACACAGAAGAAAGACAAATCTTCCCTTGGGTGCACACTTCAAGCTATCCAAGAAGCAATCACCAAGAACTGTAGAAAAAATAGTAGAAATGTCTAGTGTACCCTATGTTGCAGCTGTTGAAAGTTTTATATATGTCATGATATGCACTAGACCTGACATAGCTCATGCAATGGGAGTTGTCAGTAGATTCATGGCTAATCCAAGTACAGATCACTGGGAAGTTGTAAAATGGATATTGAAGTATCTTAAAAATTCTCTGAATATTGGATTATGTTTCAAGAAAAGAGCAATTGAACTAGTAGGGTTTTCTAACTCAGACCTAGGAGGAGACTTAGACAAGAGCAGGAGCATCTCAGGTTATATTTTCAACATAGGAGGAACTGTAGTAAGCTGGTAATCCAAGCTACAAGGGTCTGTCTCCCTGTCAACCATTGAAGCAGAATATGTGATTGTAGCAGAAGCAATAAAGGAAAGAATCTGGTTAAAAAATCTTCTTTAAAAGCTGGGCTATAAACAGGATAGAAGTGTATTACACTGTGACAGTCAAAGTGCAATCTATTTGGCCAACAACTCTAAGTTCCACTAGAGATCCAAGCACATCAGGATAAAGTTCCACTTCATCAAGGAAGAAATAGAAGAGGGCAGGTTAAATTTGCAGAAAATAGCAGGAGCTGAGAATGTAATTAATATGTTAACCAAGGTTCTAAGCATTATGAAGCTAAGGCTATGCATAGCCTTAGTTGGTCTCCAAGGAAATTGAGGATGGAGACATGGCTTGGTGGTGTAGAAATGTTGTTGATGGAAGACTTGACTTGTAATGGTCTCTAAATGGGAGATTGTTGAGGTTGTGTAAGTGTGAAGACTATCGCAAGAACTTATAAGAAATAACCAATTTGGAATCTTTGTATTAAACAAGTCAAATTATCCTCGAAACCTCTGAAAACAAAGCCAGCAAACTAGTTTAAATGTTCTGAAGGCCAACAGAGCTGCCTAGTTCAGACCTTTCGAGGGCAACTCAATTAACAAAGGTGAGGACCTCCAGAATCCAGAAGTTCCACAGCTCAATCTGGAACTTCCAAAGTTCCTCGATTTCTCAATCTGACCTTTTAAATCCTAATCTGACGGTTGAGATTCCAACCTGGCGTTTTAGGTCCTTAACCCAAGTAACTAAAGGGGTTTCTTCTTGTATCTCTAGGGAATTGTATAAATACCATGCATAGAGGCTAATACGTTGTGTGTGTGAGTGTTAGATACTGTAATTTGTACTTTGACGGCATAGTAAGAGTCATCACCACTGAGCCCGTGAAATAGGCACATTACTAAACTACATAAAAATTCTGTCTTTCTTCTCATCTTCTTCTTCTTCTTCTTTACTATTTTTTTATCTTAGGTGTTTTTGGTGAGATTGTTGCAAGATCTAGGTGCAAACCCACACTGAGATTTATTTTCTCAACAAGCCAAAAGAACAAAGATTTTCTACATCATTTTCCTAAGTACCACCAGTTTTATAAATTACTTGTGAGACAAACAAACTCTATCATTTCATTAAAGACAACAAGAGATAAGTAGCAGTCAATAAGATACAAATCCATGGAATCTCACCAGATCTTTGCAGTTTCTATCCCTTCCGGAAAAAGGCCACCACTACACACATTTTGACAGTCAAAGGCCAATTACAAGTGAAATCCAAAGGAGACTTCAAAGTTTAAACATAGAAAACTGAAGTACCTATTATTTCGAAGGTCTAAGACAAACGATTTTACATTTTTCTTCCTTAAAGTTTCAATGGTTTCCTTGACAGCTCCTGAAATAACCACCATATTGGAACCATAACACAGCATTTGGTCAATTAGCATAATCCACATAATGACATCAAACTTGTTTACATGAAATGATAACTTTTTTACATAATGTGCAAGCATGCCACTAACAAAAGTCAGAACTTTTTATTAAATGCCAGGCTAGTCAAATATTTAAATCATTGTATACAATGGCAACTATAAATTGTAATGTACTTATTTACAACAAAATAAGATATCAATGAAGTTTCACATACATTACAACCAAGGTTTCAAATATTAGTATTGTATTGAGAATTAATCTACCAAAAAAATAAACACACTGAGGATTGAAGATCATATTGGAAGAAATACAATACTTCCATAACAGTTAAAAACTCTACATTTTAACTTGACACTCAAAGATAAGATAAAATAAGCTATGATAAGCATATAAAACACCCAGATAAACTTTCTAGGCAATTAGCATGCATAAAACGTCAATTAAATAAAGATATAATAGTTACATGCATGAGAAAAGTTTTTTTTCCTTTTCTTGAGATAAACACTCTTTTTCTGTCTTTTTTTGAACTTCCACCATTTTTCATCAAAACTTCTTTATGCAATAATTTTTTGTTTATTTTTTTCTCTCACCCTCCTTTTTTCGTCAATTGCAAGAGGTACCCAGAAAATAGAGTAATGACTTTGTTCAGGCCATTAGAAGGGGTAGAGATGGCCTAGCCAATGTTGGACATCAACCTTTTGGCAGAGGGTGGCAGCAAAGGATGCATAGGTTGCTAGTGACTTTAGCATCATCCAAAGCCTTGTCCCCCAGAGTTGATTCACTAGTTTAGAACTGATCCACCAATACAGATTGGTTGATTTGAAAGTTCAAGCAATTTGCATATTGAACTTAACAAAAAATGATTAGGATTAACAAAAACTCATTGATCCAATTTGATATGTTAAACCATGATTACAACAGCAATCCAAGCTATAATTTCAATACATGGGATTGGCACATGAATCTTATTTTGGCAAGTATTTCTATCTATTCTAAAAAATTTTGGTTGAATTACATAAATTTAAATCTTTTCTTACAATTCTTAATTAGGTAAATTGAGCTCTACCTCTACTCCTTTTAATTTCTTCTACACCAATTAATTCTCCTCTCCAAATTGCTGCATCCTAGGTCTCCTAAAGATTTGACCAAACTACTTAATTCAATTCTCTTATATCTTCAAGAAGTGCAACTCCTAATCTATCCCTAATAATATCATTTTTTAACTTATCCTTTATAATATTACCACTTATACATTTAAGCATACACATCTTGGTAACCACTTTTTGCAAATAATCATACTTTAAAGCCCAGCATTCTGAACTATAAAAGTATAGCTAGGTAAATGGTAGTTATATAGAATTTTTCTTTTAATTTAAAAGTATCCTATTATCAAACCACACTCCCCAAGTATTTCTCTTGTTCATCCATCCTACTTTAATTCTAAATAACATCTTTTATAATTTCACCATTACTACTTATTATAGATCCTACGTATTTAAAAGTTTTGTTTTATGGTAATCTCATGACTATCAAATATATGCCTTCATCATTATTTTTTTTTAAATTATATCCACCTTTTGGCCTACTCAATCTAAATTCTTTGGATACTAAAGTATCTCTACATAATTCTAATTTAGAACTAATTCTTGATTTCCTTTTAACAACTAAAACTATGACATCAACAAGTAGCATACACCATGGTATTTCTCTTTGAATTTCCTTGGTTATTTCATCCAAAATCAAGACAAACAGATATAAACTTATGGAGAACCCTTCATGTAAACCTATGTCTATTGAAAATTTCCTAATTTCTCATTTTATATTTTTAGCACTAGTAATTGCTCTTTCATACATGTTTATTATAATATTAGTATACCAAATGGGTACCACTTTCTTTTTAAAACCCACCACAATAAGTTTCTAGGTACTCTCATAAAATTTTTCTAAATCATAAAAGCCGAATGTTGGTCCTTTTTCTTAACTCTAAAATTTTTTATTAATTGTGTAAATAAATGAACAGTTTCCATCATTAACCTACATAACATAAAGCCAAATTGATTTTCTAAGATTTTAGTTAAATGTCTTGGTCTATGCAGAATTATTTTTTCTCATAATTTCATAATATGACTCATCAACTTAATACCATGATAATTATTACCAATATAAATGTCTCCCTTTATTCTTAAATAGTGGTATTAAAGAATTGTTTCTCCATTCATTGGGAATCTTCATTGTCCTTAAAATAATATTAAAAATTTTAATACACTACTTAATTCTTACTTCACTCATACACTTCCACACTTTAAGGGGAATACCATCTAGTCCAATAGTTTGTCTACGTTTCATTTTCTTAATAGTTTTTACCTCCAAACAACTAATTATTTTCAAATAACTATAGTAGTATATATCCAATACTACTATCTAAATTTTTCATGTAAGAGTTTCCTATGGCAGATTCATTAAAAATTTTATTGAAATACTTACACCATCTTTTATTTCATTTTCTTTTACAAAAACTCTACCATCCTCATCTTTACTACACTTTATTTGACTTAAATCGTTAGAATTTCTTTCTCTAACCTTACACATTTTATTTTCTCCTAGTTTTATGTTCAAACTATCATATAATTCCTTACAAGATTAATTTTTAATTTCATTAACAATTCTTAGCATTCCTTTTTGCTAGCTTATACTTCTTTAAATTTTTCTCATTTCTACATTTATGATAGATTTTATAGCATTCTTTCTTTTATTTTATTACATTTTGAATATTTTTATTCTACCAACAAATTTCTTTACTAAGAGACAGTGATGGCTATGTTTCTTTCTCAAAATCATACTTAAGGAGATTCAAATATTTTATATGGCTATCTCGGAAATCATTTGAAAAAGAAATCAAGTAAAAGATAATTACAAAAAGTTCTACATATACTGATCTTAAAATATATTAGAAATTATTCTTGCAATTAGCTAATACCTCATTTTTTGCTTTTTTGACCAAAATTAAATTTAAAAGAGGACATAAGAGTAATACAAAATTACAAAGGGGGTATTTTGTCAATCAAACTACAAAAATTATTTTTCAAATAGGACAAGTAATAAAGGAATTGCACCATTTCAAGCAGAATGGCTGTGAACTACTGTTGAAAGGCTCGCACATTCTATTCCGATAATTTGAATGGGAAAACTAGCAACAAATCTTTTCCTTAAGGGATGGACTTCATGGAGAATTATTTTAATAAACAGAAAGAGAATCTTGGATCAAAATGCATGTGCTTTTTACATATAAAGTCAAGGATGACATAAGAGTAACAAAAGAATTGCACCAAGGATATTTTTTTGAAGGAAAATAAGTATAATAAACAACCACACTGATGGTATTTTTATTGGGGGGCGTAAGAATCATGAAAGGATTACACTATTATTCCATTTGCTTGACCATAATTTACATGTAATGTAATTGAATTACATCATGTGGTTAAACTACAATTTTCGATAATCAAATGTAATATAATTATAAGATTATATAAAGAATAAATTTTATCATTTAAGCTCATGTTTAGTTATTTGAGTGGTATTCCAAAGAACATAATTTCTTGTAATCAAATTTGAAAACTTATAATAATATAAACTCAAATATTGTAATCTAATTCAGAAATGTAATTCAGTTATATTACATTACATTACATGTCGATTACAGTTAGCCATACAAGTCCCAAGAGTACTTTTGTCAATCAATATGAAAAAGTTGTCGGTTTTATACATAAGGTGAAGTTAGGTAGTTTTCTTCATGCATATGTTTGCAATTTTCAGTTGGAATTTACTTGAATAAATTTTTCTATTGCTTATCACAATTCAAGTTTCATCTTCATTATTTCATCGTCCAATCTTGGTTGGAATTTATGACATGGAGATGTGTGACAAAAAAAGATTTAGCCCCTAAGTAAAGTGTAGTACATCAGGATTCACTCACCTGAAGAATTTTGGTTAAAAGTAGTCAGTTTAATATAGCCAATTTTGGATATCTCCTTTCCTGGAACTGAAATCTCACAAACCCTAGACTTCACTGAATTGATGGTTACTTTCTCCCGCCTGTCAAATTTGTAACAGCACATAACATGAAAAAAAATCACTAAATTCGGAAGCAATATTAGAATAAAATACTTTGGAGCATATATACTTTTCATGGGTCTGTAAAGACAAGCAATTTTCTTTTACCCCACTTGGAATTATTAGCCGCAAGACTTTTCAACCTAACTTTTGATCATCATGTATGCTAAAATGAATAATTAAATCTTACATCAAAATTAGATGCTTCCTTTCAGCTCCATTTCTTATTACTAATTCCACCGAGCTACCCTCTGGTCCCCTGGAAAGCATCACATATTAGGTCCACCTTGATGAGTCCAAGAACATACCCCAATCCACTAAATAGAGGCAAAAAAAATGGCTGCATGCTGCAGGCACATGGATATCAAGTTATAACAAGAAAATAGAACATATTTAATGCTTTCTTCCTGCTGGCAACCTATCACTAGAAGGTTAAATTGACAACTTCAGTACACATCCCATGAAGAATAAGTAAAAGGAAATAAACTAGCTTAGATATTTTAGTTTACTTATTCTGTTGATGTAGGTTTTTTCAATTATTGAGGAAGTGGCGTGAATCAAGAAAAATGCAATCCATTTTGTAACAGTAGCTTGATTGCCTAGTTATAAATGGGTCACCTTGTGTACTTATCATGCTAGATAATTAATTGTGTTATTTTCTCTATATTTTTCAACCACATTAGTGTGAAGCTTGGTGAAATTATGATTATCGATAATATTATTGTTAGAGTTCATGTTATAGATAAGTGTCAAGGAAAATAGATAAGTGCTACAGATAAGTAGCAGCATCAAAGTTTAGGTCTGGGTGTTTGGGTAGGCTTTTTTCCTATTTTCTGATAAATATTGATTGATAAAAAAAATATCAATTTGGTCTCCTACAAATATGGGAAAATCTTCATCATTAATGAAACTAGGATAACCTAGCCTCCTTTGTCCCTCAAGGGCTAACAAGGGTCAGTGAATTTCCAGTTTTGCCCTTGAAGGTGTATTAGGCTTCTTTGGCTGCTGATTTGCCAATCCCCAGGATGTGTAATAGGCTTTCTTGACTTATGACTTTCCTAAAATTTCCCCACGTGTGGGGGGGGTTTGTGCATCTAAAAAATATTTTCCAAGAAAATGAGAAAAAAAATTTCTAGATTTTCCTGGTGTTTTTTTGCATTAGGCTTTTTCTTCATTGGCTGCCATATAAAAGACCGGTTTTTCCTCACTTTTTCACCTCCAACCATGCAAAACAATTGACCAAGGGACACGTCCAATGACTCAACGTGTGCAGCCCTGCACCCCTTGGAACACTGCACCGCCTGTTGCTCACCCTCAATTTTTTACCAATTCTCTTGTTTAGGCATTTTTGAGATAGACTTTTAGAGATTTTTAGGATTTTGGTATTTTGTTTTCTAGATATTTTGGACTTTGTATTTAGTGATTTTTACTGATTCGTCATATGGTGACCTTTTGCATGATTTTTGATGTAAGGAGGGATGCTTGTGGTTTCTAGACATGGATAAGCCAATTCATCAAGTATGCTTTTGGCTTCTTCATGGATGCTTGTGGTTTTTGAATAGGGAATTTTACCGATTTGATCATCAAATTAAACAATAAGATTCTAGAATATAATCTATAATTTCCCATTGTTTTCCATTAATTTCTTTTCAAATTTACAGTGTAAAAAAAGAGGCAGACTATGATTTCAAATTCAAGTTAAAAGAGAACTTTCTGAAACATTTACTATGATATTTAAGATGAGTAAAATGAAATTTAAGTTATTAATCTTCAAAAACTTTCTAAATATGTAGAGAGAGAGAGGTTATAGTTGGACAAAGTCAACAACATAAAAAAATTACAAATAAAATGAGTATGAACCTTAAAAAATGAGTGCATCATTGAATGTTATAATTTGTTATTGTGATATGTTAGTATACAAGTTATATTAAATGTGCAATCCTTAAAATAGTCATTTTCCTTATAAATTTTCTACTACATGCTTAATACCCAAATCATAAAATTTTTCCTCATTTGCTATCAACTACACAAACACTAAAATTTCAATTTCTATTGATTTTGTCATATGCACAAATACCAAAAAACTGTTTTCTTGAAAATTATTTTCTATTTTTTTTCCTAGAAAATGTTTTCAGATTTCTTTTATTTTCGAAGAAAACAATCTGAAACAGATTCATAATAGGCAATCTGGTTTGGCGATTTCCAGGATTCGCCCTAGAGGTCAAGTAAGCTTTTCTTGGGTAATGTAGCTCAACTCTCTTACACCTCCAATGATGCAACTTGTTCTTTTTATGGTTGATCGTGCATTCCTTGACTCTCCTCTATAGGTGGCTTCTCTTCTTTGAATAAGATAGCTCCTTTGATGATGTGTCAAGCATTTGGTGTTTGATCCTTCCATAGTCTTCATATTGCTCATAAAGATCCATAGTCTAGTTGGCAATTACAAATCACATATTCCCCCTGATATGGAAAGATTGAAGCTCTGTAATAACTCCACATATACCTATTGTTGAGTCAAGAGCATATTACTCTCGATTGCCTCCAAAAACTCTTGGCATCTCTCAGTTGCTCTAATGGCATTTGGCATCTCTCATCCTCCACCTTTTGTGAAAAGGATGACTTCTCACACCACTCTTAAAATGGAACAGGGTGTGGTAATACTCTCAAAATCACCATCCTCTTGGAAAATTTTGACTTCTTTCTCACTTCCATCATTCTTCCAATTTGAATTGACACTCCATTATTAAGTGAGTTGTTATGGTGTTTCCTACGATGGGATGATCACAGGGAATAGGAACGGGAAGATGGAGGAGTAATGGTGGAAGATGAAGATAATATTAGGGTAACCACTTTCAAGAGGTGGCTACTCTTCAAAACACAAGGTTCAACAACACAAAAACATACCCTACAACAACCACAATAGATAACTCTGTTCCATGTTTCTCCTTTTATTTTACCATCACTAGTCTTACCACCTCCTTTATTCAACAATATCTCTATCTAACATCAACTCATCAATCTTTGCATTCCAACTTGTATAACTCCTTCCTCGAAATTTTTGGTTATCTAAACTAGTCATTTGCTACCACTATTCAAGTATTAAACAAATAAAAGGTTAATATAACAAAAAATGCAATAATTCAAACAACTGACAAAACAATCAATAGCAATCATCATAAAAAAGGTTAATATAACAACCAAGATAATAACAAGATGAAAAAAAATCACACCATGACGAAAAGGAAAAGGGATGAATAGGGCAGAAAAAGGGAAGATTATAGGCGACAACAGCAAACAATTTGATGACAACGAATGTGAGTGGAAGGGTGCGGGAGATGTGTCGAGAGTGATCGATGTGGAAGGGAGTGGGCAACAAAGGTTGCAAGCGACACAGAAGGAGCAAGCAACATGAGCAAGAGCAGGCAACAAAGTGAGCAAGCGACACGAAGGAGCAAGCAAGAAGGTAGCAAGCGATGCAAGTAGGCGACATAGGTGAAAGTTTGGTCGTTGAGGGAACAGGGGGAAAGGGACTTTTGCAAGACGAAGGGAAGAAAGTGAGGAAGAGAGGTGAAAAGTTGAAGTATTTATATGGCCGGAAAGTTGGACTTTCCAACTCAACTTTCCAACTAGCACAAACACCCAACTTTTTTAAAAAGCTTTCCATACTTTTCGTTTCCGGACTTTCCGATGTGCATAAAGCCCCTCCCCCCCCCCCAACCTTAGTCTTAGAAAAAAAGGAGACAACAAAAAGCTTGAAATGAAACAATGAATGTAATAAAATAAATCATAACATACAAAATTAAACGTTCTTGAATAGAACACAACATAAAAATCAGTAAATCAAAGAAAAAATCACAAAAATGGCATATAATCAATAACAATATTCAAGGAAAATGACAAAAGGTTACCACAATAATGCAACTAAGCAATGATAATATCTATTCAATTTCATCTAAAAATACAATATTTTCAAAAAATCAGTGAAAAAATTCTCAACAAAATTGAGGACTATGAATACAATAAGTATCCACTCGACAGAAAAGACTGCCCTCAGTAGTATCAACATGTTTCAATTGAAACTTCAATAATTATGATACGGTCTTTTTCTTAGTAAAAAATCATGTTTCAATCAATCTAGTTGATCCAACTAAACATTTCAACAGAAACAATGTCAAAAATGATAAACCAATGTTTACCATATTGGTTGGTTGCAAAAGCAAGACATATTGGCAAATTTTCTTTGATACATCTCGATATGGGATTCCATGCCTCCTGGAGAAACTGAAATGGTTGTTTTGGGTTGAGTGGAGCTAAATCAAAGGCACACACATAGCAACAAGAAACAACATTTGAAATTATCTATGGAAAGCTTCTACCTTCCATACCCAATGTCCTCCCTCCCTCACTCATTCACCCCACTACCCATTCCACATGCACACCACCAAACCACCTTTCATCACCTTTGCCAACCTGCAACATAGGACAACAACATCTAGGTAGACCTCCAAGAAGAATGTCAACAAGCTTCAACTGGTTAGCTCATAGCATATACCTAGGAGTTCTAGCTTCACTGGCAGGTACATTATTAACAAAAGTAACTGGTGTTTGAGACGTGGGATCTATAAACCAGCCTTTAACATTCAAATGAGCAGATTACACATGATTGGGAAGAAAACAAATTCAAAGTTAAGGAAACTCAAGAGTGCAAAAAATGCAAGAAAAAACAAATAAAAAGAAACTATCAGACAACCTCATGAAGATAAAATTGTATCTTGAAATACACATTGCCTACAAAATGGAACTTTCCAATTTGTGCTGGTCTTTGCTACATAAAGAAAAGGAACAAGAAAAATGTTTTACTTTTTAAAAATGAACTTACTGCAAGCGCTCTGCTGCATCATATATGTCCATTCCTTCTGTACTTGCATCACCAATTGCCAAAATTATGTCTCCAGGCAAAATTCCAGCTCTATATCCAGGGCCTCCTGGAGTTGATGAGATCACAACAAGACCTGAAGAAGAATTGTCTATTCCAGTGGGATAAGAAATCGACAATCCTACACCAGTAAGAGCACCTTGAATGCCAGACTGCCTTCCAAAAAAAGAAGGATGACATGCCATAAACCACAAGATGAGTACAAGGACTCGTAAATAATGCAATAAGTACCATATTTCATAGTTATATAAGCATCAAGAGCATGATGAATTAACTAATATGGCTGACAGTGGTGCTCATTTAATTAGTAAGTACTTGACCACATGGGATGAGCGTAGAATAAAAGATAACTGATACAGTCATTCTGAAAAAAAAAACTGCATGAGACAGCAGTATCTGTACTTCTTATCACAAAAGAGTTGTACCTATATTCCAAATCTATTCTAATTGCATATGCTTAAGAATCTTTAGCAACATTGGGTGTTAAACAAGCAACACAGACAAATGTGCGTTTAAATTCTAATACAAAGTGTTTTCTTCAATTGTATACATGCATTTTCTTTAATTTTCTTTCAATTAACCTTGTCATAAAATACTTGTTGTTTCCAACAATGACAATAATAATTGCAAAAAGCAATGACAACGACAATGTTGTAATCAACTTCAGGGTCAATGACATTAATCTTTTACATCAATAGAAAGGAATAGTTCAGTGAGAATTCAATTTCAATAGAAAGGAGATTTTTGTCACAGGTTTGATAAGTTACTGAAAAACAAAAGTTTTGGTGAGAAGTTTACATCATCATAAGCATCTATTTCTAGACATCTACTTCTTGTCATCCAATTAGTAAAAAGTAAATTCTCTTGATTTTTCTTGATTTACTGTGGAGAATACTGAATTTGTTTATTGCATTTTAGTCACAAATGGAACTTTTGGGCTTCCTAAAATGCCCTAAACCAGGCAAATAAAGCATACTTTCAACAATAATTTGTACATGTGAACTTTTTAAAGAATCCAGTCAGACTCTATAATGGATTATGCACAATTATATCTTCTCAGAATGTCTAATGATGTAAGTCAAAGGTGTTAGTTTAGCTAAAAGATGTTGCAATATTGCTGTAACAAAATATACTTTATTTACGTGGCATTGTGGAAGCAATGTGATGAAATACTACATGCCATGGTTTTTCTTCTGGAATACCCAAT
The DNA here is from genome assembly GCA_024699675.1 of Amphibolis antarctica. Lineage (NCBI taxonomy): Eukaryota > Viridiplantae > Streptophyta > Magnoliopsida > Alismatales > Cymodoceaceae > Amphibolis > Amphibolis antarctica. Next base: position 42,820 of record JAMKPZ010000230.1, read on the forward strand.
TGCATCACGAATGAGTACTTAAGATAAAAAAGAATTACAATTTACCCGCAAACTCTTCAGCTTTTCTGGTTCCAGAAAGCGAGTGAAAGGATCATTTAATGTTGAAAGCATCTTTTTAATTGCTGCATCTAAAGCAAATTACCATTCAAATTAGTTGAAACCTAAACCAATAACCTAAAAGACATTACAACTTGTTTCTATGCTTAAAGAAGCATTGTGATCACTAACAAGAACTCAGGCATGGCATGCCAGTATAATATTTTTAAAATGCTTGTATACTTTACATAGAAAACAAACAATAAAAGGAAAGAAAAGAAAATAGTAAATAGAATTAACTGTAAGAGAATATGTTGAAATGTATTCTCAGAAATTCAAGGCATTGTCTTCATGCTGCATATGAATTGCTAGAGTTATTATCATCTTTCTATATTTGGCTATTAATTATTATGTACCATAAGACTATCAGATATCCATTCATCTAAAGCCTTACGCATATACATACATATATATAGGTAGATAGATAGATATAGATATCCATGTAACCCTTCGTAATTAGTGGTTAATTCCTTTAGAATGAAAAGAAAAAAAATTCCTCTAGAATGAAAATGATAATCTCTTCATTAATCCCCAATTACAAGAGAATACACAAATATATATACATTGGGCATTTTTCACAAATCACCCTCAACTATACAAGTATGTATACTAACTCTAACACTATCACTCAAGTTTAAGCATATCTAACATGTCCAACTTGCTATAAAGTTTTTGAAAATATTTTACACTCAATCACTTTGCAAAGATGTCTTCTAGCTATTCTAAGGATGGAGTATATGGAGTAAACACAGTTCCCACCATCATCAAATTCCAAATATAATAACAATCCAATTCAATGTCTTTTATTCTATCATTAAAGGTGGAATTCTTACCAATATATATTACAACTTGACTCTCATAATGCATTTTTAAAGGAATGGATAAAGGAAAATTCAACTCAATGAGAAAGGATTTTATCCACATCATCTCACCCTTAATTTGAGCCATACATCTATATTCTACTTCTGCACTAAAATAAGAAACAACATTTTGTTTCTTGTTACACCACGTCACTAAATTACTTCCAACATAGATGCAATAACCTAAGGTTGACTTTCGATCACTATGATCTCCAACATATTCGAAATCAGAAAAGGCTTCAACCGGAAGATGACCATGATTTTTATACACCAAACCTTTCCCAGGAGTACTATTGATGTAGGCAACGACACAAGTGAGTCCTTCCCAGTGGGCTTTTCTTGGTTGTTGCATAAACAATGAAATAAGTTGTATAGCAAAACCAATGTTTGGAATCTAGACAAGTAATTGTCAAATACATCAGCTTTCCAAAGAGTTTTCTGTACCCATTTGAATATTTTGATATCTCAGATATATTATCCTAAAAAGAGGGGTTTAGTTCAATTGCAATGCCTTCTAGTTTACATCCCATAACCTCTATTTCCCACAAGTCTAATACATACTTTCTCTAGGAGAGAAACCCTTGAATTCTATTCCTAAGAAATAATCAAGTTGCCCCATGTCCTAGGTGCTGCAAGGTGTGCCTTTGACACCATTTGTGCACAGAAAAATGATAAGAAAAGAAAAAATAGGAAATGTGGAAATCATGGGAAATGAAAATGATGAGAAAGTATAGAATTGTTGAAGTGTTTGTGTACATATAGGAAATTGATAGAAATTAAAATTCAAGTATTTGTGCAAACAAAAGAATTGGTGGAAATTTAATTAATCAAACTAGTGAGAATTTGTACTAAGTTCAAATATTCATTTAAAATATACATATGTTGGGAGTAACATAGTGACAAAGAAATAAGAAGCACAACATTATCTTTAGGTTTAGCATGGAAGATGAATATAAATCTATGATGTAGATTGCCTGTAAGATAATGTGGATTAGATCTATCTTAATTAAACTTGGTTTTATTGTGAAAAAATATCGATAGTAATGCATTATGTGATTGTGACTATTACGTAGCAATATTCATTCTCAAAAATCCTACATTTCATGAGAGGACAAAATATATTGAGGTCAACTATCACTATTTGGAATACAATGATGTCAGGTATTATTTCTACACCATATATTCAATCTTCAAGGCAACTAGCCTTACTTATGCCATTTAGCAAACCCAATAATTACCACCTTTGTGAAACCTAATTATGGAATTTTGCCTTTTACATGTGTACCCAATTCAACCAAGGTACGACATGTGTTAGCAACAACACTTTATGCATAGCAAGCAAAATTTACCCTATGTTATCTTGAAAGAAACTTTAACTATCTAAAGAGTTTAGTGGTCCATAAGTTGAAAATAAGCAAATGATGATTAGTTTGATATGTGGGTAAAGAAAATAGTAAAAAGAAGATTGTGATTTACATGTAATTCACTAGAGTTTTTAGTTGTATTTGGGATCATTTTTCTTGTTGGATCTTGATGATTTATCAACATCCATCCGTCAATTTGAGATTTGGACTTCAGTTTGGGAAAGAACTTCATAAGAACTGAGGGGAAAACATGAAGATTACTTTTGGTTGGGGAGAATAGATACGTATGAAAGGAAAAAATACAATTTTGGTTAAAAAATGTAACTCTGATAGTTCCAATGAGCTTAGTATAGGGCAGTGATGTGTACACTTTGAAATTCAGGTCACAACTAAGAAAAGTGATTGATTTTAGGATATCAAAAGGCAACTTGTTTTTCAAATAAAAACAAACAGACCATGTATATAAATTTGTTTCAATAAAAGTTTTGCTAGAATGTACCACAAATTTGTCATTATTTGTCACAATTTGCAGAAGAATTGATGAGGCTTATGCTAGATTGCTGGTAAGGGAATGGCAAAATACATGTAATTTTCTCAATCTAACAAAAAAGCAACAATTATGTACCACATTCAATCATTTTTCTTACTTATAAATCAATATGAAAAAATGGTCTCATGGTAAAGGATTAGAAATGCTAAAATAATCTCATAAATACCAATGGTCATATATATAGAAACTCAATCTTTTTTCACTTTATTCTACATTAAGTGTATTTCTATAAAGTTTTCAAACAGCTTTATTGAGTTTTTCAGTATATTTGTATCAATTTTGTACTCATCCATGTTATTACAAAATATTTTTTTAGATTACCACCTTGAGTTATCTGTCAAATAATCAAGCTATCAAGATACTGTGCAGTTCAAACACATTGCCCCACTCCATTAACAAAAATAATGTAAAACACACACACAACCAAGGCTTGATAAAGTCCAAGAGAAGGTTGTGTGCATTTTCATAATTTTACTTTCAAATGCATTTGACAAGCATAAATGTACATGTTTCTTCTCGTGAGTTCATTGGTTCATTGCGAAGTGCTTGTTCTCTGTAGCGAAACCAACTTTGTCCACTGAAAGTTTTGTCAACATAAGCTCGATCTACAGTCTTCCAAGCCTCTAGAAAAAGAATATTTTCCTCTGTGAGTGACCCTGCATTTGAATCATGTGCGTGATGTTTGTAATAAAATTTCGAAACTAAATAAAAAAGAAGACCAAGTGAAACATGTAATGAGAAACATACTAACAGGTAAGTCTCAGACAAAAACACTCACAGGATGGAGACTTATTAAAAGTCACTGATAGTGACACCATAATCAAGAAAACCAAGGCAGGCCGGATTAGGGAAAAGGAGATATAGGACCCCCAATTGAATTGAAAATTTAATATCTTCTTAAGATTGATAATAGAACGCCAGAAATCTATGTTTCTGAAATTGTGCAGTAGTAAGCAATTTTGAGCCGGAAAGCTACAAATCTTGCGCAATTGCTTCCGAAATTTGTAAGTGCGGGGAATATCTCTTCCAGAAAGTGTGACCTGTTTGCAAATTTCTCTCCTTCTGATGGAGTTGTGATCTGTAAAATGCGAAGGATAGCCAATGTAACTTTGTTCGAGTTTAGCGATTGTCTGCCCTTCTTTAAACTGCAGGACCTGCAAACAAGTTTAACATTTCTTGAAAACAGTAGAAACGATTTCGATTCCTTCTCTGTTGCAAGTAAAATTGCAACCGAAAGGGCAAAAGCAGTGTCGATATGGAGGCGGGGGCCGGGGGGATTACGCATTGGCGTCCAGCGGCTGCGAGGGGTCTGGCGGACCTGGAGTTGGCGGTGAAGAGTACGAGGGGAGGAGAGAAGGAGGAGGAGACGATGGCGTCCATGGAGGTGGGAGCAGCAGCAGCTCTCGTCTAACCTCGCTCGCCTGGTCCTCGCGTCTTCTCATCCCTCGCGCGTCATCTGGACGAGGTGGTGCCACAAAGGAGTGAATGGAGCGAGGGCAAAGGTACGAGCGGCAGTTCATTTTCTCTTGTACACGTGGCGGACTTAAAAAAAAAAAAATGTAAGGGTGTGGTTGGTAATAGTACTTATTAGTACAGTTTTTATTATACGTGATGATACGTAGGCTTTATTTAAATAAAATATATAAATAGTAATTGTAGTAATTTTTTATATATTTTTAAATTAATTATAATATAAGTAAATTTTAATATGTATTTTTTTATCATTATATTACTGATAATTTTTTAAATTTTTTCTTGTATATGATATTTATTACAAAATAAATAATTTTGAAGGTAAATATAGTATTTATTATAATTTTTAAATTTTTCTTATATATGATATTATAATTTTTCTAAAATAATTTATTACGAAGGTAAATATAGTATTTAGTAAAATCAGTAGAATAATTGTCACTTCCAGCGGACAAGTCTTCGAGTGTGTTTATCGTAGAAATAAAATTAAATTTGGTGAGAATTATGTTTTTATTTACTATGTAAATATTTTTTTATAATTTTTAGTATAAAATATTAAAATTATTTATTAATATTATTATAAATTACTGTAATACATAATAAAAAACTGATGCGTATAATAAAAAATCTCTTTACCAAGGCCTTCATGTGAGATTTTTTTTACATGTGCCTTGACTTTCATGCCCAATAATGGGAAGTTTTTGTTAGATTTTTTTAGGTTGAAAATTCAAAGAAATCACCTTTTGTTAGTTTTTTTTGTTGTAATCAAATGTTATCATTACACATCAGGTCTATTTCTACGGGAGCTTTTTTTTTTTTCTTTTTTTTTTGAAAGTAAAAAAAATAATTTTTATGAAAATAATTTTAAGATAGAAAGAAAAAAAAGAATAATCTTGATAATAATAAAAATAAATTTAAAAATATAAACTAGCATTGAGAGAAAGGTAAATTTGAAATTTTTCCTTGTATTTGCATTTATTGAAGAAATGAAAAAAAACTTTTTTTTCTCTTATAAAAAGTTAGATGTGCATATTTCAATTGATCGAATCTCGCAGAAATTTTCGTTTAATACTTACAAACCACCGCAAAAAAAATTTCAATTATCATCTCTTGAGTTGTTGATCTTAATTTCTAACATTGTTAATGTTTGTTGTATGCTACTTTCTTCTCGTATCGTCGATCTTTACTTTGAAATAATTTTTCTCTAAAAGGTGTTTGTATTATCTAAAAGTATGAAAATTTGAGAATTTTTTTAGATTTTTAAAGGTATTTGGGTGTTTGTATTTTTTAAAAATTAATTTTTAAAAATATAGAAAAAAATTTATGATTAAAATATTTAAAAGAAAAATTTTATAAGATTATTTATGTACCTTATAAAAATTTTAAAAAATTTATATTTACTTTTAAAAAAATTAAAAATATTCTAAAATTTTAACATTTAAACAATAAATTTTTTTCTAAATTATCTTTTTCATTCATTTCTAAAAAACACGAATCTTTTTGCATATTACTTTTCTCTACATGCATTTTTCCTTGTACATTAACAATTTTCATGTACCTTTCTCTTGTGCATTAAGAATATTTCTGCACATCACTTCCTCTGCTTACCTCCACCAATACTTCAAATGATCTATTTTTGATAAATGTAATTTTTCAATTTTTAAATTTTAGTTACACATACATCCCATACACATTTTACAATAATAATAGTTTCATCTTCTTTTGTAAATTGTCAAGGTTTAATTAAACTTTAATATATTAAATTTATCAAGTTAAAATTTTGTAATTTTTTGTTATATGTATAAATACTTAAATTTTAATTTTTATGATTTTTACGTATATAAATGTTATGAGAAAAAATAAAAATAAAAATGGTTCTTTTTTCTATTATTTTCTCGATTTCCGTTTGTTTGGAAGTGCAGAAAACAAAATACTCACGCGTGTGTGACCAAGAGGCTGTTAATGGATGGCATCGGCGGCGACGGCGGCGGCGCTGCGGCGCTTCTCCGCGGCACCACCACCACACTAACACCAAAGCCTTCTACCAGGCCACCGAAGCGCTTCATCCGCTCCCAAATCCCCGATTCCATCCTCCACAACCCCGCCCTCAACGCCGCCATCTCCCTCCTCCCTTCCAACTACAACTTCGAGATACACAAGTCCGTCCACCGCGCCGTCTCCCTTTCTGCCCGCCGCATCGCCCTCCAGTTCCCCGAAGGCCTCCTCCTCTACTCCCTCCATATCTCCGACATCCTCCGCTCCTTCACCCCGGCCACCTCCATCCTCGTCCTCGCCGACCCCACCTACGGCGCGTGCTGTGTGGATGACCTCTCCGCCCATGCCCTCCAAGCAGACCTCCTCATCCACTACGGCCACAGCTGCCTGGTCCCCGTGTCGGAGACCAAGACCCCCACGCTCTACGTCTTCGTCGACGTGAAGATCGACTTGCCCCGTTTCATTTCCACGGTCAAGACGAACTTCGGGCAGAAATCGAAGCTTGCGATTGCCGGCACCGTGCAGTTCAACTCCGCCGTTCACGCCGCAAAGGCAGAGCTTGCGGGGGCAGGGTACGATGTGGTCGTGCCACAGGCTAAGCCGCTTTCGGCTGGGGAGGTGTTGGGGTGCACGGCGCCGAAGGTGGGGAGGGAGATCGAGGCAGTAGTTTTTGTTGCGGACGGGAGGTTTCATCTGGAGGCCTTCATGATTGCCAATCCCAAGGTGAGGGCGTTCCGATACGATCCATACACAAAAGTCTTGAGTTTGGAGGAGTATGATCATCTGGGGATGAAAGAGGTGAGGAAAGAGGCAGTTCTGAGGGCAAGGGGAGCAAAGAGGTGGGGGATTGTGCTGGGGACGCTGGGGAGGCAGGGGAGCACCAGGGTTTTGGATAGGGTGGTGGGGAAGGTGGAGGAGAAGGGGTTGGAGTGGACGGTGGTGTTGATGTCGGAGTTGTCACCTGCAAGGATTGCATTGTTCGGGGATGGTGTGGATGCGTGGGTGCAGATTGCATGCCCAAGGTTGTCAATCGATTGGGGCGAGGCATTCCAAAGGCCAATTCTGACCACCTTTGAGTTCGAGGTTGCTCTAGGGTTTGTTCCAGGATGGTGGGAGAAGAATAGGGCGGCATCCACAACGACTTGTGCCGACACTCTTAGGCTTGAGAATGAGAAGGATGGAAATTGTGGTAATTCATGCAGATGCAGCTGTGAGCACGAAAATGATGCCGATGTAGAAGATGCTTATCCAATGGACTATTATGCACAAGATGGTGGAGAGTGGAATAGTACTTATATGCCGAGGAGACCTTTGGAAGCCACTAGTCGAAACAGGTTAGAGAAGAATTATTTCTCACGTTGCCATTACTCTATACTGCGTTTTATGTATTCTTCCTACGTTGAGAATAATTCAAAAGAGTGAAATAGGTGCTGGACTGTCTTACTTTAACATGACATGGTGAAATACCTTAGTATAGACCTTTTTCAACATGATATAACGTTGCTGGATGAATATAGAATAGAAATTATGGTCAAATTAGAACTATCAAAGGATATTTTAGAGTCTAATTGATTTACACTAAAATAAGGTGTAGATTGTAAAATATAGTGTTGATTTTTAATTGTAGCCAATGCCAAGGTACCCAAGCTGAATGCCTTACTGCCTTGATGCTTGGTGGGTTAGTATGATTTGTATACATTATTTAAAAATACATGTTTATATGTACAATATCAAATCTAAAGGGGCGTTATTTCTTGACTTTCTAAAATGATTTTCCCAACAGAATATTTTCATTTTGCCGAAATGGAACAGAACATTTTCACATTATTGATTTGGTATTTTATAGCCATGTCACTGCCTCTTTTATGTAGTGTCGCTCAACCACCCTTTATATTAGCGAAGTTATTCTTCCCAAACACGTTGCTTGTGATGAGCGCAAGAACCATAGTGATAAACAAATCCCATATATGCACATGTAGCCAAGATGAAGTATGTGTGTAGATATATGTAGACATGCTTGTTTCTGTAAAAGCATATTTAAGGGCATCCTTTGTTGATTTTATAATTTTTTTTTCTTAGTGGAGCTCAAAGGGGAAGAAGTGTATCCATCTTTATGACTTTGATTGTTGTCTTTTTGGTCCGTGCCTCCTGTGCACTGACTCTATTTTTTTTAAAACTAATAAATAGCAACTACATTCAGGTCTATGAAGTGTTCAATCAGAAGCTAAGTAGCAGTTTAAGATTCATGCTCCTTTCAAGGAGGATTACTGGTGAAGAAACCATCATCTGCCCTGCAAATTTGAAATGAATAGGAATTCTTGACAACATTGCTACCAGAGAAGTAATTATTTTAGCCAAGACAAATGACAATATCCTATGCCTGGTGGCATATGTGGTAACTATTTATTTAAAGTTTTCAAATCGATTAGATGAGGGATGGGTGTTCAGTGTTCATGTATTTTTCAGTCCAATAGTTTAAATCTTTGAGTATATTGTGATTTATTTTGCAATTTTTCAACTTTATGTATTTATCATTTCCTTATAAATCCTTCATTTGGACTTGTGCATTATAAGGTTAACCCAAGCATGGTATGCATAATTGTTGAAGCTAAAGAATGCGTACGTTTAAAAAGTTATTGTTTTCTTTTTAATCGGCTTGCATTGTTTATTTTTGCCGTAGTCCATCCTATCCTTCTGCTTTAACTTGTCGACTCTTGCTAGATCCAATCTAGATATTTTATGAAAGTTCATCTTTTCGATGTGCTGATTGTTTCTATTTCTTTCTACCTTATTGTTTTCCGTTTCTATTTATCTTGTTCTATTTCAAATATATATGGTTCAATTTATAGCATTATTATTAGAACTGGATAAGTAAAAGACTTAGTTTCTATATATTTGTTGAATTGTTTGAGTGTTGATGAATTCCAAGATGAATATTTTCAACCAAATGGGTAGATGGTATTTGAAACAAAAAGGAATAAAATAAACTTTACATTTTGGATAATTATGTTTTCCCGATTTCAGACCATAGTCCTTCAAATAAATGTATTAGTTTGTTGTATCTGTTAGGTCTCTAGCTAGGTCCCATAAGTCTAACTCCAACCATATTTGTGATTGGTTAGGTTCTATCTTATCTAATTGGCCATTCTTATTTCCTTCTTTGTCAATTTTTATGTTACACATACAGTTGTCATCATTTAATCATGGATGTGTATTTTTGTTTATGCTTGAACTTATTATCATAATTTTTATACAATTTATAAGAAATAGAAATTAATTACATTTCCCTTTGTATGTGTTACTTTTTTCGAATATATGGAGATACATATTATTTGACATGAACTAAAATCTTACAAAATGTTTTGATGCTTTATAGCGAAAATTTACTCCTACTTTTTGATGTTGAAATTAGAGTGGCATTGTTTTTCTACCATGTTGTCCATTATTGCTATCAAAGTGTGCATGTTTTTAAGATAATTTTTTGTTTGTCATGAGCATGCATTTCTTTTTAAACTTCAATTCACAACTGAATTAATGTCATTTGATGTGAAGCACTTTACAAAATGCATACCACCATATATTATGTTTGCTACCTGAAAAAACCGTGGTAAGGTATTGCTTTTACCACCATTCTTTTACCCTTGCAATCCTTCGTCGTTTCATAACATATTATATTATGCACAAATATCTTGCTTTTACCAGGATTTGAGTGGAGTATTTATGACTTCTTTTAGTAAGTTAAGAATGCATTTGTGTACGTAAAATTAGTCAAAAATAAATTAATAAAAATTAAGATAAGTGGAATTAAATTAGGTAAAAATGAATTCAGTAGATGTTTATACATTTCTTAAAATTGAACGAAACTATAAATTTTAGTAGTCAAACAAAAGCAAACAACAAAACTTAAGTTAACTAAATTTCAAATGATTCATACATCATGAGTTCAAACTTTATTTCTATCTTAAATTAAAAAGTGAATAGTAATAATGAAAATGAATTCAATTCAATTTTACCGGTATAAATAAGTGATTCATGAGAATTGAATTCATTTCAATTTAATTTCTATGAATTTCATAAACATAAACGGACCTTAAGTAAGATATATGTGCTCTAACTTGTTAAACACTTGATAATAAGTGTTAAGGGTATTAGGTTTTTCTATAGTTAATTGGCTATTATTTAGTATTATACGGTTATAGGATATCTGTTTATCCAAACCATATATATATATCTTATTGTAACCTTACAATAGTAGTGGTTAATCCAATTTGATTTTCCCCACTAAAATGAATCAAAAAAGAAACGTATAGCATGAAAGAAGAATGGCTAACTTTAGACATATATAATTAATTAACCAAGCAATTCTTTCATAACCAGCCTAGACATCAAACCACTTTTGTCTTTAAAGGAATTGGTCAAATCAGTTCAACTAGTACTTAAAGAATTAGAAAAAGGAAAACACAAAAAGTCAAAAAATTACAAGAATATTTCCTAACTATATTCGTCGTTTATCATATCGAAATAAAGAAACGAAAATGAATGGGTAACCAAGCGTTAGAGTTTATAGAATGAAACGAATGAAATGGTTTGACCAGCTCATGCATTATAAGTCCGTTCTTAATAAAAGATATTATAAGCCTATTTTAAATAAAGAAAAGTTAGAAGATAAATCTTAAAATAAATGGAGAATTCTTCATTACTAAGTACGTGACTTTATTAGATAGTAAGTAAATGATAATGTGTTAAATCACATAATATATGATAAAACAAATGCAGATATCTCATGGTAGAAGTTGAAGGTGTTATAAGTTTGAAAGGATGACACTAATAAAATATTTTTGATTAAACAATTGATATATTTGAGATACTGTGATAGCATTATTGTGATAAATCATGTGCATACATTCTACAATATTATAAATCAATTATCTTTTGACAGACATTACCTTTAATAATGAGGTGAGAGTTTTATTACTATAAAGTTATTACTTGATACTGAGAAACCTCAAAGGTTACATAATAAAATTTGAATGGCAAAAATTTAGCAATGTAGTTCTAAATCATTTGAAGGGTGTTTATGCGGTGCACTTGGTAAATGGTAGAAATTTTTTCCAATGTTTGTATGGTATAAAGTTGAATGGGAAAAAAACGTTGATTACTTCTCTACTACATCACTTTTGTACCCACCCTTCTCATATGTTTGACGAGCATATGATTTTATTTGTTTGGGTATTTTTGTAAGGTAAATTGAAATTCACAATTTACGATAAAATATATGATTTATGATAAAAATATAATAATATTAGTTTAATTTTATGAATAATAAAAAATTTAAAATTATTTAATAAATATATTATAAAATGTTATAATATATAATAAAAGATATAATTACATAGTATCAAAACGTAAAGACAAATGATGTCAAAGTAACCATTGCCTCATATGCCGCACTCTCGCCCTCGTGACTTTTTAACAGTTGTCTTACCTCTTTCAAATATTGTGCAAAAGATGATACATTTCATCGTTTTCTATTTTCATTATTTATCATTGATTTTTCATTTTCATCGTATACGTCGAAATCGATGTTTGAGACGTTAATTTCTGCATGCTAGAATAAAATAATAATTTCGCTGCTGGTATATTCATGATATTGTCGATTTTTTAATATTATTTTATTCTACAATTAGATTTATAATACTGAAAGAAGTGAATTGAGTTAAAGGTTCGTTTGATAGTATTTTTATTAAAATTAAAAATTACTCTTAACTCAATGATAACGTAAGAAATTTTTGATACAACTTTTTTACTTCTTTTAAAATTAAAAATTACTTCCTCCATTTTCAGAGAAAAAAAATCTGCTGTCAAACAAACTTGTATCCATTGCTTTTTTTTCATTGTAATTGCCCTAAATACAAAATATTGAATTTTGGTATCTGGTTCTCTTATAAATGACATATTTGATATTATAAAGAGATTATTTTTATTATAAGTACTTAACCTGTAGTGTCTAAATCGAACTTATTCAAAGTGGTATGCATGAGCCTTATGTGAAAGAAAAAAATCTTGACTAATATTAATATTAATATTAATATTAGTAATTCAGGTGTGTTTGTTTTACACATGACGTGGTGATTTTTTGAAGTGAAGTTACATTGTAGTTTTATAGGAAACGATTGTGAATTTGTGATCTGTTCTTTTGTAAAATTTATTTTTTTCAATATTTATTAATTTACTTGAAATTATAATGTGTGAACAATAACTAACATATTGTTCTATTTCTTGGCCGTAGGAAGCAAAACGGAATTTTTGTCTCAAACAAAAAAAACGAAACTCTTGTCGAAGAAATACATCTTTAATTTTAACCGTTGATTATCGACAATCGTAATGATTTTTGTTACGAATTATTATAGACAATTTTTTTATATTAATTTCATCATTTTTAAATTTAAAAATCATTCGTAATATCGCGAATATTTGAAATTTTTTTTGAAAAAATTACTTTTTATTAAGTTGAAAAAGCTGTACCGTAGCCTAGAATACGTGAAAAAACACATTTTTCAAAAAACAAGTGGATTATTTGTAATATACGAGGAGTTTGTATTTTTTAGAAATCAATAAAAAAAATTAAATTTATTATTATTATTAAAATTAAAAAAATCTAGAAGTGAAAAATTTTATAGGATTGTTTGCACATCTTATAAAAATATAGAAAAATTTATATTTAATTTTTTTTAAATTAAAAATATTTTAAAATTTTAAAATTTTAATAATAATTTTTTTTTAAAATTTTTCTTTTTAATAATTTTTAAAAGATACAAACACAGACCCAAAAAGAAATTTATAGTACCAGAATGTTGGATATGTTTACAATACCAAAAAAGAACAAGGTCGTATCCGAAAAAACGACGTCAGGTCTCCAACTCCTTGTGAGAACCCTACGCTATATACATACAAGCACTACGAGCTGCAGCCATCAATCGGATCGCTGGTCTCTCCTTCGGCGAAATCTCACTCTTGTCGAAGTCGTCCGAGCGAAAGCGATCAAATCCTGAACGCTATAGAAACCCCCCCCGCACGCTCAGGTTCTCCGCGCTCGCCATGGCTGCACGGCAGCTGCAGCCGCCGGTTGACGTCATCCGGTCTGCCGCCGAGGAGGTGTCCACGTCCTCTACAAAGCAGCGCGTCCGGATCTTCCGCGAGAAGCTGCCTCCGCTCCTGCGGAACAAAGGTTAGACGCTTTTTTTTTTCTGTTGTTTTTCCCTGTTTTCGTTGTCCACGTTGGTATTGCTGGTAATTTTGTTGGTTCTGATGGTGCTGTTTTCGGTGTTAGCTGTGGTTGGGGTCTTCACAGTTCCTAAGACGTGTGTTTTTGTATTTTTTTGAGTTTTTCGGTGTTGCTTGGATTCTGTCGTATGTTTGGTATGTCTTGAATGCATACTGTTTTCATAATATTAAACGAACAACCACCTATGAAAGGAGCGATGTTTTTATTTTTTTCCCAAAACAACCTCTAAAATAAAATGAAGCCTCCATACTTCAAATCTCACCTTATTACTTGCTAAATTAGGATTGTCGATACAAAATAACTTGTTTAATTCAAATAAATTTTGAAAAATGTGTTGATTCTCGATAAAAATTAGAAAAATTTGAATTGCAGTCCAGTCCTGTATATTTGGTTAACTGTTGTTTCCTAATTCTCAATCCGACAATAATCTTATCCCAGCGGCAAAATCTCATTCTAGCATTCCATTCGAACCTTTTTTATGTGATGAGGAATTCTTTGAACATCAAGCAAATTCCATCCCACTAGAGATCGAGCTCAATGAAGTCCAGGTCTACTAGATCCTAACAAAATGAACACAGAATGACATGAATTTATAGAAGGAATCTAACTACTCGGTGTAGGCATGTGCTTTGTTGGTTTACTATTGAAGTATCATGTTCAGGTTCTTGATACAATAAAGCACATTTTTATTAAATTGATTTTCTATTGTTCCAAATGGTTTGCATTCTAATAAAGCATTTGTGGTTGTTCAAATTGGATTTTATTTTTATCATTCTTATTTTTGGTTATTTATCAAATTGTTTGTCTTCATACTTGTCAATAAAAGTATTTGTGATATGATTTTGTTTTTACAACTTGTTCTTTGATAAAATGCCTTCTACTCTTTTAGGTGGGTGTGATTCACCTTCATTGACTGCATGTGGTTATGTTTCTTGTTTTGCATTCTCTCTGATTGTTTGACTAAACCCTTTTAGGGTCTTTTTGTTGGTTGCTATTAATCAGTCATGAAATCTCTACCCATACTTATTGGCTATAAAGCAGTCATGAGAGGTCTACCACTTATCATGGTAGGTGCCTAGGACTGTGTAGGTTCTTCGGTGGAGATGGAGCCCTAGGCGGTTTAAAAGAGATTGAAGTCCAGCTTTGCTTTCTACGCTCATGTTGGTAGTAATTTGATCATATGGCAGAACAAGAAACAAAATATTGTATCTAGGTCTAGTGTGGTTGTTAAGCATTACTCCATAGCTTAGATAATGTGCAAGATGGTTTTGCTTAGAACCTTCTTGACGGAGCTTAGTTTTTTTCTTGGTGCCTCCTATGGTCAGATTGTGATAACTAAATCCATTTTCATTGGTAATAATCCTATAATTCATGAGCATATGAAACTCTTCAGAGTGAATTGTCATTGTGTATGTGATATGATGATGAGTGGAATCATTGTTTTGATCAACAATGAAGTATATGCTAAAATTGAGAAAAAACGTGGCCTACACAAGTTACGGGAAGTTGGAAACAAAGACAAAACAAATGAGAGTGGTTTTCAATAACCAAAACCCCAAAGAAACAAAGAAGATATAGATAACAAATGCTAGAGTTTGAGGCAATGGATGTGACAAAATGTGGTATTCATAAAGACACCAGAGTTTGAAGCCATGCCTACACATCTGTTATGTTTGCTGAAACTTTCTAGGTCTTCATCCACTCGACCACACATCTCACTACCTTGACCTGGAAATAGCCATCATCATGAGTAGTGTCATGATAGGTCTTGTTATTCTCGTGAAACACTTGGGAATTTTGTTGTTTGAGACTTATTTTTATCAAATTGAATGTGATATATATGCTTCAACTTGAGGTAGAATGATAGAGTTACATGTTGGAATCTTATTTAGTCTTAAGTAGTTTACTAGGTTATTAGATATCCATTTATATCGGAGTTTCTCATAAACTGTATATGTATGTATGCATATGTGTGAAAGAGAGATCCCCATTTTCCTTTTGAAATATGTTATAACAGAATGAAAGTATCGTCATATTGTCTTTGGAGTGAACTCTGAAGTGTTTATCACTAGAGAAGTCACAACATTAAATGTATAAGGAAGTGACTTCATGTTGACTCCGGCAAGTCAAATATGGAGTTAGGATAACTATTTGACAGGGAAGGAAAGATTTTTGTTAAAGAAATATGTATATTGTTAAATTAATTGATGGTTTCAATGTGGGTGTGATAATGTAGTACATTGGGCCTCTTATTGTTTGTTTCAAGAATGTAGGCCATTGTTCAATCAGCATTGCTGTCTCTTTGTACCCATTTAACATGGTTAATAAATTGCCTACTACACCTATATTGTTTCATAATTTATAGGAAATAGGTAAATTGTTAATTAATTGATGGTTTCAATGTTGGTCCTGTAATGTAGTACATTGGGTCTCTTTCAATAATGTAGGCCATGTTTTTGTTGAAATTTCTGTCACTGTATCCATTTTCCATGATTAATAAATTGCCTACTACACTATTATTTCCTAGTTGATCTTTGTAGTACTTTTTGATATGTGAAATTTTTTGTATTGTCTTCATTTTGTGAAATTTTTATCAAATAACATTTTTCGTGGTAACATAGATCTCACTCTATCGCTGTTAAAAAACATAGATTTCAGTCTATCTTTTCTAATATTTTTGAAAATGCTTGTTCCTTGTTGCTAGAATGGTTCAACATTGGTTAATATAAGGTTTGAAGTTGTGCTTCTATAATGAAGACTCTTCCACTCTTTATCAATATGGTATAAGAGTAGGTTTTCGTATATGAAAGGTCATGTGTGACAAGTGTTGGAATAGTTGCACATTGGTGAGAAATAATGAATTAATCATAATTTAAGTTTAGGTTTGAATTCTATAGATAATAGAATCTTAGTTTGGTTGAGATTCTATATAATGATAGATAAAAATAAGACATGCTTCCTCATTCATTATTCTTATACTTGCTATTTTGTTGAGTCTTTGAAATTAATATATTTTAAAAAAGGATTGCTTGAACTTGACAGTGGAATCATTGACTGAGTAAACAGTTGCATTAAATTTGGTTGAAGGATACTGACTAAATCATGCACTAACTTCTTTATTTATTCCATTTGTTATTGAATTAATCCATCTACTTGCTATTAGCCAATTTGAGATAGGGACTGAACTTGAGCTTATATAATGATGGATCCTTTCATTTGTTACTAATAGTTGGTTTTGAGATAGAATTTCAACAGTTATTTTCATTATAATATAACCTTCAAATATGTTCTTCAGCTATATGACTTTTATCTTTATTTTTCCTGGTTGAGACTAATTTTTTTTAATATTTTAACTTTTACAGAGGCATCAGCTGACACCATGCCATGTTTAATTGATGTTATTTTTAAAACATTGTATATCTATGATGATCAATCATCAAGGAAAGCTGTTGACGATTTGATCATTGAGCTTTTGAGTGAAGTAACATTTATGAAGTGTTTTGCTGCTGCTCTTGTTCAATCAATGGAAAAGCAAATAAAGGTTCAGAGTCTGCTTGGAAGCTTGAAGCTTTTGAAGTGGTCTTGCCTCCTTTTGAGATGGAGTGAATTTTCTTCTATATCACAAAATGCATTCTTGAGGCTTGCTGCTGCACAAGCATGCCTACTTTCTGTTGTCTTAAGGGGTTCTTTTCGAATGCAAAGAGCATGCAAGAAGGCATTTTTCCACCTTTTCTCTGAGGTGCATACTGTGATGGTCTGTTGTGTTTGTTTCAAACCAACAATTAATGTATCTTATGGCCTATTCTTTTTGTATATCTCAGTCTCCAGATATCTGCCAACTTTATATAGAGGAGCTCAAGAGTTATAGAATCTCCTGTAGAGATGGTGTGAGTATAATATGGCTTTTGCTTGGATTTTCGACTATTGTAACTTCCTTTTTTGAGAGGGAAAAGGTTAGAATCAATCCTATGCATAATTTTTTTTTTGTAGAAAAACCTGTTGTGTTACTTGCTAAGGTCTCATCTTCTTACATCATGCAGCCAGTTTTTATGGAACTCTATGTGAAAGCAGTTTTAAATGCAAACGAGAAGCCATCACATATTCTTAGTGAAGTATTCCAGCCACTTTTTATTCATATGGTACACGAGGATTTAAAAAGTATAATCATTCCTTCATCACTGAAGATGCTCAAACGTAATCCAGAAATCGTGCTAGAGTCAGTTGGGGCTTTACTAAAATCAGTCAACCTTGATTTAAGCAAGTATATTGCTGAATATCTTCCAGTACTCACTCCTCAAATACGACATGCTGATGAAAGGAGGAGAGCTGAGGCTTTGGCAATCATAGGCTGTTTGAGTCAGAAGTCTAGTGATCCAGATGCTCCATTTTCTATTTTCAACTGTATAAAAGCTGTGCTTGGAGGTAGTTTATATTTCTCTTCATTCATTGAATATCACTATATGCATATTGCATATAATTTTTGATATAAACATCAAAATTTATCCTTGGAATTAATGATATTGCAAGAAAATGCAATTTTTTCCATGGACAGGTTCTGAAGGGAAACTGTCGTCTCCTTATCAAAGGGTTGGAATGATTAATTCCTTACAAGAATTGTCCAAGACACCAAGTGGGAAGCATACAAGCAGTTTGTCATCATATATTGCTAGCGTCCTTATATCCTGTTATAGAGATGATGGTTAGTTTTCTCTCAATTTTGATGTTCTTTCTCTGGACATTGTTTCAGTATCCATTACATTCCTAACTTTTCATGTATGTGAATGTGTGCCACAGCAAGTGAGGAGGTTAAGCTTGCAACATTGTCTGCGTTGGCTTGTTGGGGTGCGAAGTCACCCGATGCTATTGATTCTGATATTGCCAAGTTTCTTTTGTTTGGGCTTAATGAAAGAGAAACATTGAGGAAGGGGCATCTGAAATGCTTGAGAGTTATGTGTAAAAATCCTGATGCATTGGTGAAGGTTAGGATTAAAAGATTGTTTTTGATAATTTATAATTCTAGTAATCATCTGTAAAGTGTATCCTTATAAAAAGATGCTGTGTGGTGAACAATATTACATAACCAAACTATTGAACACCAAGGAGTGGAAATGAGTGCTAACGACTTATTTAACAACCAGAGTTAGAAAGTTATAATATTTCTGTTTCTTTCTTTTCAGTAGGTTGAAAAATTAAAGTCATTTTTTGCAGTGTTTCAAAACACAACCGTTTAAATGGAAATTACAAATGTAATTTATTGGACCATTTTGTTTCTAGAAGAAATAGTGTGTTATATGGATTCCGTGTACACAGTTTGGCACAGCCACATAAGGTGTTTCAGTTGTGTAACATGTTAAAGAATAGTAGATCCGTATGCCCCAATAAATATTATTAGTAAATCCATATACTTATTTAACCTAGTGTTTAAAACAAAAAAAACTTGTAAACACATTTTGCCTCCTACACTGTTTTTCTTCCTTTTACATTTCTTCTTATTTTCTAAGATTTGGTATTAAATTGTTTTGCCAAATCATATTCTTTTGGTATGAATCGTAGAAAAATAGTAGGATTGACATTTATTGGGATTAGTTTTTGTTGAATGTCTTCATCTTGTTTTGTATACCTACCTTTAAGTTCTTTCGTGGATGTTAAATTAATATGAAGTGGTCCAAGGTGGAAATATGTTTTATGAATGGTACATATGTCTATTTAATCTTTTTTACAATTTTTAAGTTTCATCCCATGTTTTTGTTACATTTCTGTTGTTTCAATTACATGTGCAAAGATGCACTCTGTGTTGTGCCTTTTTCACTTGTTTTGATACATTGTCTCTTCATATATTGAAATTTACTTTCAAGTGATTGGATGTAACTCATTCAGACAAAAAATTAAATTATATCTGGAGTAAGTTGACCAATTTATTTTTCATGTCAACATTGTATTCTGAAGCAAAGGGTCAACATTTGACAATTTAGATGTAGTCATGCTACTGTTCTTGTATGGTTAAAACATATATGGAGATTTAGATAGAAATGGGATACAAGACACTACATAATGGTAGTTATGTAAAAATATTCTACTAGGAGATTTTCATGCTATTCTTATTCCACAATGGAGAGACCCACACAGAAGATGGAATGTTTTACCACCAAGATCACAAGGCTCTTGGCACATGGAAGATGGAAGACCTACCCTAGTTGACTGAATCAAAGTGATAGGCCATGGATGCCAAATTTCCAAATGAGTAGATTCGTTAGGCAATTTGGGGAATAGAACGTGAAAATGGTACAAGGACTGGATGGCGTCCTAGTGGATTTATTCAGAGCTTACCTTGATGGTTCAAGGTGAAATGGAGGGTATGATGAATGACTTGTGGGAAAGGCAAGGTTGTGTATGCACTAACAATACTTTTATTTTGCTCGTCCTTAAGTGTATTGTAGATGAAGATTGTTAGAGTTTGTGTTAGGGTTTCTAATGTAAGTAGGTTTAGTCCCACATTGGTTAATGTTATTTGTCATGAGTCTTGTAACCTCTATATAAAGAGGTGTAATCTTTGTTAGTAATACAATAACAACACATCTTCTACCATTTTTAACTTGGTGTTAGAGCTTAGGTTTTGAGAATCCCATTTAGAGAAAAAAAACCTAGGTGGGAGGAGGGAATGTAGCCATCACCCTCCTCCCTCCCACCCCACTCTCCTAGCTCTCTCTCTTTTTCTAGTAGTTGCCGTCTTTCATGTTGGGATTGGGTGCTTGAATCATGGAGCGTTGGCTATCTACCCTCGAGGGTTGATCTCGGCCCCTACCTCTCTCTCTCTCTCTCTTCTCGCACCATCGAAGCTTCTCCCACACCACTCTTCTCATGTAGGTCTCCCCTTCGTTGATTTCTATCGAGGGTCTCTCGTGGTTCTCTCTCCTACAATTTCTCTCTTTCGTTTGAGTGATGCCTCTCTCATTTTGTTGGCCTTGTCATCATCGGCGAGTTGGGTCTTGGAACCACTTGAGTCGGGTTCTATTATGGTTGCTGGTCTCACCGGTCATTGTCGATGCATGTTCAATTGTTCTCCACTCTTGCTATTGACGCCTATTTGATCGTTTTGGTTGTTGTTGTCATTTGTAATGGTTGTAGACAAGGAAAGGGGAGGAGGAAGAAGAAAAGGAGAAAAAGGAGAACTGTAGAGAAGGATGAAAAAGAAGAAGAAGAGAGAGAGAAAAGAGAAAAATATTATAAAAATGGTGGAAGTAAAAAAAGAAGAAAAAAAATTATTATGAAAAGGAGAAAAAAGGCAGAAAAATGTTTAATATAATATTATCTATCATTCAATATTTTCTCTCTTGAGGTTTATGGATATCTCACATTTAAAAATCTATATTACTTTGAGGTTTGTGGAATACCTCACTTTTAAAATCCACATTACTTTGGGGTTTGTGAAACACCTCTTATTAACAATCTACATCAAATCTCTTTTATTGGATGATTGATAAAAATTTTATTTGTAGAAACATATGTGTAAGTTTTTAAGTATTTTACTTACATAATATTGCTACCAGTTAAATTTCTCTCTATCATGTAACTCCTTTATTTATCTTATTATGTATGAGTCCATTGCAAGTTAGATGTTCCAACTTGAGGGGGAGTGTTAGAGTTTATGTATTAGGGTTTCTAATGTAAGTGAGTTTAGTTTCACATTGGTTAATGTTATTTGTCACGAGTCTTGTAACCTTTATATAAAGAGATGTAATCTTTGTTAGTAATACAATAACAACAACACATCTTCCACTATTTTCAACTAAGATATTATGGGCTTTTGCCCAATCAGCGTGATGTGTACTATAATGAAGGTCATGACCAAATTTTTCACCAATAGATGATGTGTACCACAATGAAGGTCTTGACCAAATTTCTCACCAACAAATTGCTCGAGGTCATTGATAAGTTACTGTACAATCTGCTTTCACTCTTGGAAGGAATTTACTAGACATTTGTATCTTTTAGGATTTGCAAACATGGAGGAGGATTGATTTGGGGCATGAATGGGGTAGCGGTGTGTACATGCTCGTCAAAGATGGCATCCCTCAAGGGTTGGCAGCTGTCGTTATGTCGGTTGATTTGTCTCTCCTTTGGCATCGTCGGCTTGGACACCCTTCTGCTTGTAAGCTTCAAGCCGCTTTGCCATGGATTTGTGTGTCTTCGGTTTCATGTCAATCTTGTATTCTTGGTAAGCACTTCTGTGCTACCTATCGGAGTCGTGAGTTGTCATCTTTGTCTTCCTTGTTGGAAATTGTGTGTTGTGATATTTAGGGGTCGTCATGCCCTTCTTTTGTATTTGGTTACACTTATTATGTTGTCTTTGTTGATGAATATTCTCAAATTTCATGGGTGTATCTTTTGAAAGATCGTAAAAGTATTCTTGATGTTATTCACTCTTTGTTTAATGAAATTCATAATCAATTTTCTATTATACTCAAAGTCTTTCACACTGATAATGCCTTAGAATTTTTGTAGCATGATGTCCAATCCTTTTGTGTCACTCATGGCATTATCCATCAAACCACTTGCCCTCACGTCTCTCAGCAGAATGGTCTTGCTGAGCGTAAACATTGTCATCTCCTTGATGTTGCTCGGACCCTTCTCGTTGAGATGCGTGTTCCTCACTACTTGTGGTCTGATGTTATTCTTACAACCTTCTATTTGATCAATCGTATGCCATCTTTCGCTTTAGGCGGTTGGATTCCTTTTCGTCGTCTTTTTCCTAATAAAGATTTGTTCACTCTCCCTCCTTGGGTTTTTAGGTGTACGATCTTTGTCAAAAATCTTTCCCTTGGCCTCAACAAGCTTGCCTCCTTTAAGTGTGTGTTTGTTGGTTATTCTTACACTCAAAAAGGATATCGTTGTTTTCATCCTCCTACTCGTTAGTATATTACTTCAGCTGATGTTCATTTCCTTGAGGATGTCCCCTATTTTCGGGATGTTCCCCCTTCTCCTCCTTTGGTTGATGCTTGTTCGCATCTATTGTGTGTGTCTCCTTCTCCTTTACCTCCTGCTCCTCCCTCAGGTGCTCCTTTGTAGGTTTATCGGCGATGTCAGCACAACACTGTGGTTCCTTCGGTTGTTGCACCAACCACCTCCTCACTTGTAGATCCCCCCTTTTTAGACCTTGACCTTCCCATTGCTCATCGCAAAGGTGCTTGTTCCTCCATCGCTCATTCCCTTTCTAATTTTGTTTCCTATGATTCTCTTGGTTCCTCTCATCGCGAGTTTGCTATCTCATTGCATTCGGAATCAGTTCCTAAGAATGTTCAGGAAGTGCTTACCCTTTCACACTGGAAGGTGGCCATGGATGTAGAAATGCAGGCATTAGTCAATTGTGGCACGTGAGACTTGATTCCTCGCCCTCTTGATGCTCCTGTTGTTGGCTGTCGTTGGATATTCATGATCAAGTGCAATCCTGATGGCTCTGTGGAACGTTGCAAAGCTCGCCTTGTTGCTTGTGGGTTTACTCAGACCTATGGTGTGGACTATGTTGAGACTTTCTCTCCAGTTGCCCGTCTCAACTCCATTCAAATATTACTCTCTGTGGCTGTCAATCAGGGTTAGTCTCTCTCCCAAATGGATGTCAGTAATGTTTTTTTGTATGGTGATCTTGACAAACAGGTCTTTATGGAGTAACCTCCTGGATTTGTTGCTCAGGGGGAGAACACAGTTTGTTCGTTGTGAAAGGCTATTTATGGACTGAAGCAGAGTTTGCGGGCTTGGTTTGCCAAGTTCAGTTTGGTCATGTTGCAACATGATTTCAAGAAATGTGTTGTAGATCCATCCATCTTTATCAAGAAAAGCTTAGATGGTTATGTCATTTTAGCTGTTTATGTAGATGACATTATTCTGATCGATAGTGATGCAGTAGGTATCCTCTCCACTAAGAATTTCTTGGCACAACACTTTTCCATAAAGGACCTAGGCAAACCAAAATACTTCCTTGGCATAGAATTTGCAATTATTACTGTCCTAGAGAAAATATGCTTTAGATATGTTGGAGGAAACAAGTCTTCTAGGTTACAAACCTGAGCCTACTCCTATGGAGACGAGCACTCAATTTTGGGATAGTGATTCATCACCCTATCCAGATACTGCTCAGTATAGGAGACTTATTGGCAAACTCATTTATCTTACTGTCAGTAGACTAGACATTGCTTATGCAGTTGGAATTCTTAGCCAATTTATGCAAGAATCTAAACAAATACATTGAGATGGTGCATTATATGTTTTGGCATATATCAAAGGTAGTCCTGGAAAGGGGCTCATCTACTCTAGGCATGGACATTTGCTAGTTGAAGCCTCTTTTGATTCGGGCTATGGAGGTGATTATAGAAGAAAGTCTACTTTTGGTTATTGTACCTTTGTTGGTGGCAATCTAGTGACTTGGCGAAGCAAGAAGTAGAATGTTATCTCCAAGTTAAGTGTCAAGGTAGAATACAGATCTATATCTCAAACTGCTAATAAAATTGTATGGATAAAGAACCTGTTATTTGAATGGGGAATTAGTGTCACTCAACCCATACCTATGCATTGTAACAATTAAGCAGCCATCTATATAGCTAGCAATGAATCCTTTCAAGAACGGACTGAGCACATTGAGATAGATTGCTATTACGTTTGTAAACAAAGAAAAAGGTATCATCTCCTTGCCTTATACTCCTTCATCTGAGGAGATTGCCGATATCTTTACAAAGGCATTGAGAATTAGCTTATTTGAGGGTTTATATAACAAGTTGGGGCTTCTAAATATATATGTTTCAACTTGAGGGGGAGTGTTAGAGAGCAGGCCCAATAGGCCCATTGGTCACTCTTGTATAAATACCACTATACAACACTAATCTTGTAATTAGATCATTTTTCCTTGTAACATTTCCAACACACCATTGCACTTGTGAGTTACTCATTGGAGTACCTTACAAATTTTACGTGTAGTGTGCATGAATTGATTTTGATATCATGTAGATTTTATTTTATTAAAATTAATTGATTAATGGTAAAGAATTCACAAGTTTTATAAAAGTCTCAGTTTTACTCATCGGTTTTGATGCGAGACATTCTTCTCAACAGCTAATATTTAGTTATAAGTTCGAAGACTTAGATTTTTGTAAAATTGAGATTTGATACATAATTTGTACTCCCCAAAATTTGTAGATCATGTGTAGTGTTTGTTAGTTGTTTGGAGAAAAAAGAATGTTAAATTTTGGATGGACTCAACACTCACGGGTGTTTAAATTTTGATGCAAAATCTAAGAATTGGCAAAATTGTCTATTGTTAGAAAAATGAACTCAAATCAAGGAATTTAACTTCAATTTTGTTTCAAACTTTGATATGTTGAAAAATCAACATGTCTTGGTAAAACTTCATTATGGTCAAGACATATTTGTAGAAATATAGTAAAGAAAATTACCTTTTGTTGAAAATTGCTATGTCGACATCAACTTCATTATGGTCTTTTTGTGAAAATGGTAGATGGTCTATTGTTTTTTTTGTGTTTTAATTTATTGTTCATTTTATGCAGTTCACCCTATTTTCTTGCAGGTTTCACTATTATTGGAGCGTCTTGCTCAGCTAGTAAAAAATGGTTTTAGTAAGCCAACCCAACGTTTGGATGGAATTTATGCATTATTTTCCTGTTTGAAAATAATGTCAGCCAATACCCAAGCAGGTGCATTCTTTGATTCTCAGTTTTCTTACTTAATGGTGTAGTGTGGCACAGTGTCATGTACATTTGGATTAGTGCTTTTGTCAATCATGAACTTTTGCAGATGATATCCTTGAGAAGGAGAAGGTCTGGCCTATGATATTTCAAAATGAATCTCCATTGGTGTCAACAGCTATGGTACGTCCTTGGTTGTGTTATAAAGTTTCTTGTAGGAAAAATAGCTGGATTATATCATCAAAAAGAAGAACGGAAATGATGATGATACACAATGACTGTGCACAGCCTCTTGCATGTAGCAGAGCATATACTTGGCCTACATACATGCTTGACTTACAATAGACCTAATGAATGAATAACTCAGATTGATACAAGGATCTATCTGCTTCAATCTCTCTGAGAATATATAGCTTTTTACACAATATTTTTGTATTATTTTCCATCTGATAATTACATGTATCTAGGAAGGAATGAAAGCAATAATTGCAATTGTGTTTACCATGTACTGAATATAAAGGCTCTTGACAACATTTACTGGGATTGCATTGTGAAAGTTGAATTTATACTTTGCGCTACCAACTTTTTGTTGTGCATTTGGCCACATTCCCATTGGTGTTTGCTACTTTGCTTTCTCTCATTTCAATTGTTGCATCAGGCTGTCTAATCTTTTGGTTGTAGGTGATGAACATCCCTGCAATCAGTCTTTTTCTACTTTCTTGCTGTCTATTATCTTGTACCATTGTGACCTTCATTATAACAGTTGTGAAGCTATGATTGTAGTACTTGCATCTGTTCCTTGGTCCATTTTTCTTTTTAGGAAAGCATTATATGATAATAGCCTCCTTATATTCTCCTCTTTCTTGGATCCCCCTACAAGCTAGAGGATAGGCTATATTATCATTGGAACCATTTTTATCCATTGGAATGGCCCTAGAAGATTGGTGACTTGTGGCCATGCAATGCTCTTGCTAAAACAATATTTGTTTGAACCTCTCACCGCTTTTTACCTTATTAGTTTGTTTTCTCTTTGGGCCTTTTAGTAATTCCTGTATCTGGTCACAGACAATGCTGGTGCATTCCTTGCTTGTGGTGACATTTGTATCCATTGATAAGATGTTGCTTCAATCAAGTTACACCTCCAGCACCCATCTATTTCTTGCTATTTGATAGTGTTGTTCATTGAAAAGAAACGAGAGAATGGTTGACATTTAAGACGTCAATTTTGTGATCTGGGAAGACAATTCAGAATGTTTTGGTACTGGAATGGACGGAATCAAAGTGCATCAAGGACAGTGGTGATACATTTTGGGTTGTCTCAGACATTCCAACAATGTCTAGGTTTTGTGCCCTTTTACTTTGTTGTTTGTTGTTCTGTTGGTGGAGCGCCTTTGATATTTTTCTTCTTGGGGTGCCTTTGCAGGACCTTTTCGTTTTTGATATTTGTTTGATTTAGATTATTTCTTTTTTCACGCATGTCTAGGTTTTAAAGTATTTTTCTCATTCTTGGGGCACTTTTGACTAGTTTACGTATGCTGTTTATACAACATTTTAATCTTCTGTTTTCTCGTGTAAATTTGTACCGTAGGCATTCAAACTTGCGAAGGAGGATTGTATGATTTGCATTGATGTTGTTGAAACTCTGCTCACTGAATATATTAACAGGTACTATACTTCTCTTTCGTGTCAGATTCCTTCAGCATTTGACAAAATTCTTACAGTTGGTATGCTATAATACATTTTGGTGCCTATATATATATATATATATATATTTATCCATACATAAATAAAGAAATAAAGAAAAAAGACATACATACATACATTTTAAAATTTTATAATGCATAAATAAAGAAAAAGGTAAAACACAAAAGGAAAAATAGGAAAATATAAAAGAAAGAGAAAAAATGAGAAACAAGAAACAAGTCTAAAAAAGAAACACGAAAGATAAAGAAAAGAGGAAAGAAAGGGTATAAAAAATAAATTGATATGCTTATCATGATATTTCTATCTACTTAATATTTTATGCATGATAATTACATCTAGGTGTTTTACATACTTATATCATCGCATATTTTATCTTATTCTTGAGTTTTAAGTTAAAATTTGGAATTTTTCGACTGTTTCTATAAATTATTGTGTTTTCACCAATATAATCCTTGATACATAATACATTTTTTTGGAGGACCGATTCTTGATGGATACTGATATTTAAAACATTAGTGTTAACTATTGTGATTGTCATTAGATATTCAAAATTCTAATACTTAACCAAAGTTGGTAACAAAAGCTTAAATTTTTAGCTAAGAAAATTCTGAAAATGAATTTTGATCCAAAAATTTAGCTCAGTTAAATCTGGTATGGTAAATCTGTAAAGTTGTATTCAAAAAAATTGGCATTTATAATATTTGAATTCCTATCTGAATTGGAATTTGTCTTATGTATGCATGGGTAATCATGCTTAAAGAGAGGTTTTTTGTCATGCTTTTAATTATTTATTTTTTAATCTAATCGTAATTATTTAATGATATGCAAAATAGTCATATTTAGTTGTATTTTTTATTTGTTGGAAGAAAGGAATAGGTGGAAGTGAATTGTATTTTTTTTTTTTAAATATAAGGCCTCTTTATATAGAGGCTACATAAAGTGGACTAAACCCATACACTCCTAAAATTCTAGTACATAATTTTTTCTAGCATTCCTCATCAAGCCATAGTATACAATTTGTGGATTTTGCTTTACTAAAATCAATTGATTAGTGGAAAATGACTCATAAGTGATATAAGTGTATTAGTTCTACTTATTGTTTTGAATGCAAGACGATTGTTTTTAATATGCCTCTGTGTTTGCAAGTCCTTCATTAGAGTACTTTACATAACGTTTTAGGTGTAGCGTGTATGGATTGACTCTAATATTATGTGAATTTTACTTCACTTAAATCAATTGACTAGTAGGAAATGATTTACAAATAATATAAGTATCTCAATTTCACTTATTATTTTTAATGTGATACTATTTTTCCCAATACAACTTGTAATAGTCATACATAAAAATTCATAAAGAGAAATAGAATAGATAGATGAACTAGAAATACCAACATAGATAGGTAGTAATGTTGTGCAAGTGAGAAAATAGTCAAAGTCGTAGTTGCCCATATTTTAATAGGTGTAAATCTTCATGTTTTGTTCACATAATTAGATGCAGTTAACTTTCGAACATTTGCATATAATAAGCTTACACTCATGTTCTTACAAACTTTAATAAAACTATTAGCATCCATTCAATAGAAGTAATAGGACAACACTGTTCAATATCAAGATTGGTCTCATGGAAGGCAAACAAGTTTAACAGAACAACATTACTATAAAATCAAAACTTGCACATGAATTGGACATTGATTTCTCATCTTCTTTTATTCACTCCCTTTGCTCCCTTAGCTTGTGCTGCATGTCACACCATTTTGTTAATGTATTGAATCATTCCTGCCTCATGGTGGTGGAAGTGACTGAAATACTTTCCTTCATCTGAATGAAACGGCTTTCCTTACACCATCACTTGACTGAACATGATGAGATTAGTAGTAGCTATGCATCTTCTAGAGATGTGGTATCCACCAGCCAACACTTCTATTTGCATGTGACACTTCTTAGATGATAGGCAATGTCAATTGTCAAAACAGTGGAAGGTTAACACATCTTCTGTATAAGTGGATCCTGTGAAAGTAAAATGTTGCCATTCTTGCTGCTAAACATATATCCCAGAATCTTTTTGTAGAAACAACCTAAGTGCAAGTGTTCCCTAGAATGACAGTCCAACAGGAAGTGGTCAGATGACATTCAAACACAGATCCCATGTAGATTTTATAGCATTACGACAGTAGAAGCCCCAACTCTGTCTACCACTTTTTGAATTAATTTACATGTGGAAAAATGCACTTTTGTTGTTACAAGAAATTCAAGATACACTTTAATCATTGTACCTGGGTTCTGCCATGTCTGATGAATTTTTTGTCAAGAATTAACAGAAAATTCCCATTTTTCTGGTACATGTGTAGTTTTCTGGCTCAATTATACCCCTGTTTCTTTTGTTGCTTGGTAGTCAAGTCCTATTCTGTTACAGCCTTGTTTTGTAGCCTAAACTTTTTTGTAATCCTGCTTAGCTTTTGGGCCCTCACCCCATAAATAGAAAGGGGACAAATAATAAAAAAAGCTTAGGAGACTTCTAGATGCTTGTTAGATGACACTCGTATTTATGAAGCATTGATATTGTCCATTTTATATTTTACAGAGTAGTGGAGACTTCTACTGTAAAATTGCTTTTACAGGTAAGCACCACATGACTGTCTTAATTGTTTTTCTTTCAATTTGACTTTTTGCTGATTAGGTTTTTGTATACAGTTTGTACTTCACCTACTTTGCCATCCAAGTTGGGAAATTCGAAAGGCAACTTCTTTTGCTGTAAAAAGGTTCACTTCTGCCTCATCTCTTCTGGCAGTGGACCTTCTTGTTGAGTTTGCGAACTGGCTTACTGTGGTAAAAGAAAGATATCTATTTCCAAAAGAAAGGTACGTTGGTCTGATATTTGAAAATACAAGTGATTTCATTTTCTTATTCTCTTGTGAAATGCTAAAGCTTTACAGTTTCAATATTTATTCTTGGTGGATGTCTATGGTCATTATTCTTCTTTTTACCATGCCGTCTTCCTTTTGCATATTTGTTTTTTCCCTTGTTTTCTCTACAAACTTTAGCTTGTGTAAAGATTGTTTTTGTTTTCTATGGAATTATTAGATTGCATTTATTTTGAATACAGTTTATCAAAAACATGAAAAGATCTTATAATCCTTGTGTGGTCTTACTTTATTTGTCGCAAAGTTTTCCTTATTGCAAATAGAAGTAAACATGTAGAGGGATTGAGGCATGCAATGTTGCATGCATGACACAAACAGGGATAATCTGATATCTGAACCTGCAATTGCCAGAGTTTATTATCATCTTGCACTACTAGCAGTTAGCATATACTATATATATTCATTAAGGCACCATTTACTTTCTCTTATTTTCAACTTTCAGAAGTATTTTTATTTTCATGATAACATTTATATTTTTTAATTTACTCTTTTTATTATTAAAATCACTATTCCTTTTTCTTCAATCTCAAAATTGTTCATCTAAAAATTACTTTTTCCTATGCCCAGAATGAGGAAATGAGGTTGGTGAACACATCCTAAGTTAAATGTTAGAATAGTAGTCCCACATGGACTAGTTTAAAAGAAAAGAAGTGTGAATATAGAAATAGACTCCTCTATTCATAATCAATTTGTTCTTAGTTGGATGGCCAAATTTCAACATTGTTTTATAATAGAATGATCCTAGTAGTTTGTACGCATCTACCTGAAAAGAAACACTAAATTAGGAACTAGTTTAAAAGAAAAGAAGTGTGAATATAGAAATAAACTCCTCTATTCATAATCAATTTGTTCTTGGCCAAATTTCAACATTGTTTTAGAATAGAATGATCCTAGTAGGTCATACACATCTACCTGAAAAGTGACACTAAGACATTGTTCACTTTCCCTACTTTTAGCTTTCATAAGTACTCACAACTTCATGATGATATACACATTCTCCAATTTACTCTTTCGATTATCAAAATTACTTTTTTTTCTCTTTCTATCTTAAAATCGTTCACCTAAAAATCACTTTTCTCTACTCCTGGAGTACAGAAATGGAGTTGGTAAATGAAACCTAAATTAGGAACCTAAAGAATGATATAAATTAGGGATTGTGTTGGAACAATAGTACCACATTAGACTAGTTTACAAAGAAAAGAAACATGAATATAGAAATAGACACCTCCACCCATGACCATTATTTTTGTGTTAGATGTCTAAATTTCAACAAATATTAGCTATAAATTTCTTTTTAGTGAATTGAATAAAGTGCTTGTTGTTTTTGTTTTGTTCCACAGTGATGTCGAAAGTTCTGGTGATATTCAAATGGTAGTTCCTTCAGTTGAAATGCTTGTGAAATGCCTTTTTCTGGTTGCTCCACCCGCCCTCATTTGCAGCTCAGCAGAAGTGTTTACCAAGCTTTTACTATCTGCTCATCATCCATGTATCACTTCTCATGGCCACAGAGAATCTGTATTGAAAGTATGCATTCTTTCTTTTTACTTGAGGCATTTTTCCACTTTGACAGAGAACCCATCATTTTTACTTCCTCATGAAACAGGATCTTCTTTGATTCCAATCATTGAAAAATATGAGATCTATTAATGTTATTTGAGTTTCTTAAATCATACTTGTTTAAAATCTTCATGTTTAGTAATTTCATTGCATTAGGACGATAAAATGCTGGTAGTCTATTGTGCGCTTCATGGTGCCATAGACTTTT
This sequence comes from Amphibolis antarctica, assembly GCA_024699675.1. Taxonomy (NCBI): domain Eukaryota; kingdom Viridiplantae; phylum Streptophyta; class Magnoliopsida; order Alismatales; family Cymodoceaceae; genus Amphibolis; species Amphibolis antarctica. Next base: position 74,522 of record JAMKPZ010000230.1, read on the forward strand.
GTTGGTACGAAATTTCTGAGCCTTCACCTTTTATTCAAATAAATGGTACAAAAATGTAGTTTATTCTTTGAATGGCACCATGGTTGCTATAGGATTCTGTTACATTGGAGGAGTTGGTTTCTGCTCTGAACTGACGTTGGGAGCACTCAAGGATCTCTGCCAGTATGGTAGATTTCAATGATATCATTAGAGAATTGGGTCTGCTTGAAATGCACGGTTGTGGTGGAAGATTTTCATGGTCAAATATACAAGAATGTTCTGATTAGCTAGATTGAATGGCATATTAAGCTCTGATGTTGGAATAGCTAGATTGGAATCTTAATATCTGTGAAGCACCAATATGACTCAGAGACATGGATCCAGGCATTCAACAATTTTATATAATTAATTATTTAACATATCAATATAAATTTTCAAAAATTAAAGGAACGATACAACATAGAAATCATACATGACATCAATAAAATTACACAGCAATTGGAGTAGGAATGCTTCTATTGCCGGATGGGTTGGTTGTAGGAGAAAAAGTGGAAGAGAGACTACTGCAGATGGTTGGGTTTAGTGTTTCCTAAATGGGTATTTTACAATCTGTGTCCAATAGTTTTCTTTAAACAAAAAATCAAAAAACACTAAAAAATGTTGTAAACATTTCCGGAAACATCCCTAGTTAGTCCTAGCTGTGTTCAATAAATTAGTTTATTGAAATCTTTCTATCCATATCACAATAAGTGTTCTATATTTAGTGAATTGGACTGTCTCAAATTCTTAAAAATTGGAGAGGATCTCAATTCTGTCTGGTACCTGAGTCTGCATTATCCATTCTTTTTAAAAGTAAAGTCCCTGATTTATTTATGCTGCGGGAGCCCAAGGAAAAAGAGGGTACAAGATTGAGCAAGGGAGGTTAGACCAAAACCTTGCAAAAAGTGCACAGCTGCATAACAAGGAAAAGAAAAACTGCAAGATAAAAAGATATGGTAGGCCCAGAAGTGGCCTAGATAATAGCCGAACCTGAAAAGAAAAAGAGCATTGTGAAGTAAAAAGGAATAGCCCACAGGAACAAACCAAGAAACACCCAATACAGGAAATGTAGAGGCAGGCCACAAATGCACCACCAGCCCTGACAGAAAAGAGCAGAACTGGAGTCCACCAGCTAAGTCTGAAAAAATATGCTAATATCAAGAGAACAGCTGCTAAGGCCTGCAAGAAAATGCTGAAGACAAGAAAATTGATAGTTCAGATAACTAGGACTAAGGCCAGGAACATTGTTCCAAGAGAAAGGAAGCACAAAAATCCAAGCCCCATCAATCTTGAATAACATTGTATGCATTGTTAAGCTGATGGAAATCCTTGATATGGTGTTTGACATTCCTATGAAGAGATGTAAAGGACATATTTGCATCCTGAAAAATAATATGACACCGATGCTTCCAAATCTCCCAAAGCAGCATGGCCACCAAACAATTGTCAAATTTAGCCTTCAGAAGCTTTAGCACTAAGTTTACTACATACCCAATGATGCCAATCCAGTTGATTAAATTAGGATTTATGAAAAACTGGCAGCATTAAAGTCTGGCTAAAATGGCCAGCTCACCTTCAAAGAAAAGATGATCAATGGTTTCAAAAAGGAGACTTTTGATGGAATGAACCTGTGCCAAATATTCTTGAAAATTGGCTGACTCGGTCGATGTCTGATAGTATTCCAAGCAGAGGCCAAACACATATTACCATGAGAGGTAAGGCACCTGAAAGGAGAATTCCCATGCCAGTTTATGTGATGTCTGAACTTGTCCCAAACAGAATACAGATTTCTCCAAATATGGGACTGATGGTATTTAATATTTTGCATGTGGAGATTTTCATACATAGCCGTTAAACCTTCAGCACGAATAGATTAAAAAGTAACTTTTTGTATGATTAATTTACTGACCTGTACATCTTTGATGGTCGTTAAGAATAATGTTTACTTGATCTAGCATTTGCTTGTGGCCATTAAGGAATAGAAGGGTATCATCAGCATATATAAATGAGATAGTGACCAATAATGATTATTTGATTGAATGGAATAAAGGCAAGCCGATTCTATAAATGTTTTAAACTTATGCATAGAAGCTCCTCTACCAGAATGAAGAGACTGGGAGAAAGTGGATCTCCCTGGTGAATTCCCTTGGTAGGCATTGACCGACCAACAGAATAAATTTCATTCTGAAACCAAATTTACCAAGAGTCGAATAAATGATATTCCATTCCAATCTATCAAAAGCTTTAGCCATGTGAAGGTTAACAATAACATTCCCTCCACGATGGCCTTAGTCCAAATGTTGTATCATTTGTTGAGTAAGGTTAATATTATAAAAAATGCTATGATCTTTAAGAAAAGTTCCTTGAGTATCCAAAATTAGACTAGGCAAAAGAGAAGCAAGTCTAGTTGCAAGGATTTTGGCAATACATTTGTAACTTGTGTTGCATAAGTTAATAGACTGGAATTCTTTAAAATCAGTAGGAGCAATATTCTTTGGAATAAGTAAAAGAAAAGTGGCCTTGAGGAAGAGACACCTTTAAAGAAGGCATGAAAAGTGGTCTTGACTGATAATGGACAACAGTGTTGATAAAAATTAAAAGAAAAACCATTAGGACCCGGAGCCTACCCAGTAGCCATAGAAAAAATGGTGTCTTTAATTTCATTAGCAGTAGGAATTCTGCATAGGACTTCATTATTTGAGGCGTTTAAGAACTTAGGGATATTGTCCAATAAAGGACTGTGAGGTTCATGAGGGACAAAAGTCAAAAGATTGAGAAAATAGTCCCATCCTCTATTTCTTAAAGTGTTCACAGAGTGATCAAAAGTAGGACTGCTCAGTGGTCAAAATGATTAGTGTCTTCCACTTATTGACAACATATTGAAAATATTTTGTATTTCTATCACCATCCCTGGATCTAATGATTTTTTATGCATGATAATTGTATAAAAAATTTATCTAGGTGTTTTTATATGCTCATCATATCTTTTTAAATGCTATTTCTGAGTTTTGAGTTGAAATTTAAATTTTTTTAACCATTTCCACTGATATGATCCTTGATCCTTGATATGTTTCCTTTTTTCAAAGGACCTATCATCAATATGATTCCAATATTTGAAATGCTGGGTAAAAGTTTGTCGTAGAATAAACTTTGAGGACTAATCATGTTGTTGAAGCATTGCAAGTATTTGGATATTTGTCTGGTAGGATAATTCGTTTTATCTGATGGTTTCAGACCCCAATTGCGCTCTGTTACTTGGTAAGTTTTGTTGCAATGACTGGTCTGATGTGGGCCCTCTTTGACACCAGATTTGCTAGAGTTGTGGACTTGACACCAACAAATATGCTAATGTAAAACAGTATGTGAGGTGACATAGGGTTAGATGATAGGTGGAGCATGAGACCTGAGTGTTCAATGACATCTTGGCGTTATTAGAGAAGATGTGTTTCAGTCATGGTCAGTAAGTGTTGTTTTTAGTTAATTCTGCATACACTGGAGGTAGTTATATTGCTTGGCATTGGCATATTTGCAACTTGACAAGCACTCTTTTTTTAACAAGCAGTAACCATCAAAAATCTAGCTCATTGTTGGTTGATCTTCAAAGGAGGTGTGCTTCTGTTACAAAGAAATAGAGTCTATATGGCATCTCTCCTGTAGTTTTTTCATGATTAAGAGCTGGTTGCTGATATTTATGGGCTTGTATTTATAGGAAGTTGAGTCTGTGGAGTATTTTTTTGGGAAATATGCTTGAGCCGCAGGGAGACTAATAATAACGTCAAGGGCTCATGGGATCTCTCACCAGGAATCAGGTGGTTCTGATTGAAGGAACATGTTGCTAGTAGGAAGCACAGATTTATGGCAGTTGTTTACTGGATATGACTGGAAATGGATGATACTTGTGTATATAAGCTGCACTACAGACTGCCACTTGTGTATTTTTAACTTTTCTTGTGCCCAATATATCTGGCATTGCTTTTATGTTTTCTGCTGTTATTTCTGTTCTAGTTTTTTCAGTGATTGGGATTTTTTGTTGTGTTTTTCTGGTCTTTAACTATTTCTTCTGTAGGTTTTGGTTGTTTCTTTTTGAAAAGATTTCCATAGAATTTCCCTAAAAGTATCTTATACATGTTGTTGAATTTTATTATCTGAGCAGATCATTTTTAGTCCATTTATATCCAGTGACATTGTATGAGAATTTTACTTGTTATTTTTGCAGAGGCTTCAACGAAATTTGAGGAGACATAATATTGATATTGCTGAAATGATTGCTTCTAAAGTTGAGTCTGTATGCGAGGTATTATATTAATATTGATAATGATTTTAGGTATAATTTGTCATGTATTTGCACTTTTGTGGAAAATTTGGGTTATCTGGAAAATTTTTTTAGGGTTTGTTTGAACTGCACTTTCAAAGAAGAACAAAACAGTTTTGTAACATCAATTACGGCTTTCTATTTTTGTGTCTGTAACATCTTTAGTTTAAACTTCTAGAAAACCTTTTCTTTGATTTTCTTAACCTGGTTAAGAAGATGTAGACTTCTGGATTTGGATGTTGACGGATAGTGCTGCTCATTGCTTTTGAGAAGACGTTGGATTCTTGGAAGAAAACATTTTTAGTAGTTTTCTCAAAGTTTTTTGTAATATTTGTAGTCCTTATTGGATTCTTAGATCTTTATTATGTCTTTCTTGAAGCTTTTTTTTTTTTCCATTTTGTGATTTTCTGGTAGCTTTGACTTGCAGTTTTCCAGTGAAAGATTTAAGATAAAGTGCTAAAGTTGGAATATTGATGTTACTTTTGAAATGCTTCCGAAACCAAACTTCTGTCATAAATGATAGATCCATTTTTTTGATGAAAGAAATTGGTGGTTCTTTTTCAAGGTAAATTAGATACATCCATGGGCCTTGGCGGTGGTGATAATCTTCTCCTAGCAGAATGATTTTCTGTTTGGCTTACAATTTTCTAGTGAAGGAATTGGGATAACATGCTAAAGTTGGAATATTAGTGTTACTTTTGGAATGCTTCTAAAACCAAACTTCTGTCATAAAACATATATCCATTTTTGTGAGGAAGAAAAGGGTCGATCTTTTTAAAAATAAATAATATACATGCAAAGGCCTTGGTCAAGGTGATACTCTCCTATGAGATTAGGCCATTCTCAAAAACCACACGATTTTTATGAAGCCAAATCAACCAGTAAGTGTCATAAAAAATATGATAGATTTTCTGCTTGGCATTGGAAGGTTAACTACCAGGTTCCAATCATCTTCAATGCACTCCTTTGTGATGACAATCTCGAGCAGTCAGGGCCAGCAGTCTCTGATTAATGTGGACTTGAAGAAAAGTTGTGGAGCACTTTCTTCGTTGTTGTCATATAAAGAGCACACCACATCAGGATCACTGATCCATCTTGCTCTGACTCTGAGCACTTAGTGAGTACTCAACTCTGCAGAAGCAGATGCATGAAGTGTCTAACTTTTGTAGGGCAATTTTGCTCTCCATACAATCCCCATATATTATTATTTATGTTCTTTTGGTATGCAAAGTATGGCACAATGGTCAGTCCATATCTTTGTTACTGACATTGATTCCTTTCTTCTTTTTAGTTTAGATATGATAATAAATTCTGTTATGTTATTTATTGATTTTGAGTGCTAAAACATAGTTCTGTTGACTTGGTTATGTAAAGCTATCTTGAGTCTGATTTCTTTTCAGGGTTTGCTGGGCCCAATGGTGTTGATGAGTCCTAATGTGGTTGTCCAATATGCTGCAATGACTTCACTATCAACATTGATGACCATAGCACCTAATGAAACATTTGTTATGTTTCAAAATGTGTGTTCTATAAAGTTCTTTGCTTGTATATTATCAAAATTCCTTATGTTTATTGATTGAAATTATTTGTGTTTTACGTTTCCTTTCTCAGAAAGTTAGACAGCTTCCTGACATTCATCTCCATGAAACACTTTCTGAGAGTGATATAAAGGTAATGTGCTTTTTTATCTTGACTGTAGTCTTCAAACATCAATGAAAGGCTGCATCTTTCCCTTATTCTGAAATTCATTTGAGATGGAAGATAGTTTTCTTTTTTTTGTACCTGATCCTGTAATGTCTACATACAGATTTTTTATACCCCAGAAGGAATTCTCTCCAACGAGCATGGTGTTTATGTCGCAGAAACTGTTGCTACAAAAAATACAAAACTCTCCAAAGGCCGTTTCAAGGGTTATGATGCTCAAGATGAGATTGTAGGCATCAACAACTCCCATTTTTTCTTTGATATTTTTTCACATGTTATAAAATGAAGAAAATTGTTTTTGTTGAAAGGAAACCATCAGACCAACTCTTGTGGCACAGAAGGAACCTAGAAAGAGGGATGCCACAAGTGTGGGAAAAAGGGATGGGGCAAAGGCTACTAGAAAAAGTGGCAAGTTGTTGCACCTTTTCTGCTCACAGTTTTTGGACCTTTGTATTTGCTTTGATTCCTTGCATCACTTTTTGCATTGATCAATTCATGCAGACAAGGGTAAGACTGCTAAAGAAGAAGCTCGTGAAATGCTCCTTGGAGAAGAATCTTGTATTCGTGAAAATGTTCGGAGTATACAAAGGAATATGTCTGTCATTCTTGCAGCTCTTGGTGAGATGAGTGTGGCAAATCCAGTATTTGCTCATGGCCAACTCCCTATTTTGGTGCGAGTTTCATTTTAAGCTTGTATTCACTATAGAATAATGTTTTTCCTGCTTGTTTTATCCTTTGTAAATTCTTTTCTTGACATCTGAACTCTGTATCACTTACTGAATGTAAGGTGTCATGGTAAATTTGATGCTTCTGATTTCTGAAAGTTAATCAGTTTGAATTTTTAAATCAGATTGTCATCTTAAATTGTTTAGCAAATTCTAGATGAAATATTTCCTTCAGTTATTACCAGTGCTTTGTACCTTTGTCATTGAAATTGATAGGTTTTTCAGATTGTTTGTTGATGATTTCTTTGTTTCACATGGGAAAAATTTCAACAAGTAGAAAATGATTTACAGATACCCTAAAGGCGGGAAAATGATTTTGAAAAGGCTAAATTTCTGATAGGCTGGATGTTGCTCTTTATGGTTGTTTTTGAAAATAAAGTTCTTTGCATCAACCCACGGTTGGGAATGACTGGCGGGTTATATTGAATGGTGATCACATTGTTATTGAGCTATATCACAAGTCATAAGTATTGTAGAAGAGAAAGAGTACCATTTGGATAATTTTCTTCCTGTTTGACTTTGTCATCTAGCTTAGCTTGATTCTTCTCTTCCTTGTTGAACTTGCTGTATTTTTGTTTTCTTCCCTCTACTTATTTGGTATATGTTATTTTCATCCATCATCAGCTTGGAAGTGTTGTTATTGAACTTATATTTGAGCTACTTAAAAAATTGAAGTAACACCGCATGAGCATTGTTTTTTCCCTGCTATGATTTTTTTTTGTTTAACTAATGTCAGGTGAACTTTGTCTTTCCTTTACTCCATTCACCAATTGTGAGCAGTGGAGCCTTTGAAGCTATCTTAAAACTTTCGCGGTGTTTGGCTCCCCCGTTATGTGATTGGGCACCTGATATTGCTGCTTCATTATACTTAATCTCTGATAAGGATTTAGATATAGAATCAGAGTTGATCTCCACCACCGCTGATTCAGATAGCCATCAAAAGCCATTTAAGAGTATCTTTGAACGAGTAACAGAAGGCCTAAGAGTTTCTTGTAAAACTGGTCCTCTTCCGGCAGATTCCTTCACTTTTATATTTCCAGTAATAATTTTCAATCTTTAATGTGTTCATTTATTTGATATTCATGCATTTGTGAAGCAGTAAGATTAATCGGTTTTGTTCGTGGATAGGTAATGGAGATGATTCTCACTTCTTCAAAGAAATCCAGATTCCATGATGATGTTCTTTCTATACTTACTTCACACTTGGATCCAGTTTTACCTCTCCCTAGACTCCGAATGTTATCAGTTACATTCTGAACTTTACTAATTTCATACTTGTCACTGTTGATCACCAAGAACATGAAAGCTTGATAAAAATCATGCTGTTGTTCTTAAATGCATGTCTACAGGTTCTGTTTCATGTTCTTGGTGTTGTTCCAGCGTATCAAGTTACCATTGGACCAATGCTGAATGAGTTGTGCTTAGGTCTTCAAGCAGATGAAGTTGCACAGGTCATTTGGTTGTTTCTAAAGGAAAAATTGTCTTTGACAGAGACGTGTCTCATGTGATCAATATCTATAATATTTATAATGCAGGCCCTTTGTGGGATATATGCAAAAGATGTGCATGTAAGACTTGCTTGCTTAGGTGCCATAAAATGTATACCAGCTGTTTCTAGCCATGCCATCCAACACGATGTTGATGTTTCAAACAGCCTTTGGATTGCCTTACATGATCCAGAGAAGGTAATTTTTCTTTGTAAGGCCTCATTCCTCTCCTTATGTGGGTGCATGGGTGTCTGCGGCCTAGTGTGCTGTATATTTGTGCTATTGTTAGAACTTGAGAGGCAAATTTTGTATCATCAATGAAATACTGGAGTAAATGTACTTTCCAGGTAGTTGCAGAAGCAGCAGAAGATATATGGGACCGTTACGGGTTTGAATTTGGAACCAACTACTTGGGCCTATTTGCTGCTCTTTCTCATATAAACTATAATGTTAGAATTTCTGCTGGGGAAGCTTTGGCTGCAGCTATGGATGAAAACCCAGACACAATAGAAGTAGTTTTCTTTCATTTTTTATTTTGTTTCCATCAAATGCAATTTTCTAACTATTTTCTTGCATTTTTAGGAAACTCTTTCATCGTTGTTTGCTCATTATATCCGAGATTGTGGCAGTGGGCCGGGGATAGAGGATCATTGTTGGATAGGAAGACAAGGAATTGCTCTAGCATTACATTCTGCTGCTGATGTATTGAGAACCAAAGACCTCCCTGTTGTCATGACATTCCTCATATCTCGAGCTCTGGTATGAATAAATTATATTTATTTATTTATTTGTCTTAATTATACACTCAAAAAGTCTTTGTATTTTATGTTGTTCGACTCATATTTTTGTTGTATCTTGTTCTGTTTACATTACATGTCTGTGTTGATTGTGATCATCAATTGCATATTCTGTGGACTAGATACTTAAAAGGATTTTTTTGGAATGAATACATAATTGTTTGTTCCGTTTCAAATATTTTAATCAAATTGAAATGCATTGAAGCTGGCAGTTATTTTTTTATCATTATAATCAAAATTTTATTTTTCAATGTGAGAAGTCTTTGTCTTATTCGGTGGATATCCATTTAGGTGATCCAATAAAGGATCCGTTTAGTCTATATGTATTTATCTGTAATGCCCTATCGTTAGTGAAATTTTAATTCCTTCCTTTCCCTCTAATCTCACATTCGGCTGTTCTAATATAGCATATATGTACTTATCAAAATCTCGCTGTATGGCCCTAAAAATTTGGAAATTTCTGAAGTTAAAATATAAATATATGTTGACAAAATTTTTGGAATTAAGCCCATATTTTTTGTTGTTAGGTACTTAGGTGGATTAAATCTTATCTGCAAAATCTTTTTGTTGTTGCCATGGAACAAATTATTTATTTAAATGAAATGAAAAAGTTTACACTGTTCTTTTCCATGTTCCTTGCCTGAAAATTTCTGGAGCACAGGAACATTCTTTAGTTAGAACAACTTCCTCTAAAATCTTTAAAAAGATGGATATTTTTATGGTGGAATGCATCCACGGCTTAGGCCATTTAAGAATGCAACTCACACACATGTATTTATGCACATGTAAGCCGAGACGCACATCCAGGGTTTTTGACATTGATGTTGTCTTGGACATTTTGATCTCTTGAAAGATCAACTTTGTGAAAACATGGAGGTTCACAAAAAATGACTAAAAAGTACAAATTTCAGCATGAACATCTGGGATAAGTTACAATAGTCTATATACAAATCTATTAGTGATTTATTTTAAATTATTGAATATTTGTTTCATTAAAAGCACATTACTGGATAATATTAGTATACAATTCTGTAAGGAATTATTTATACAAAATTTATGAAAAATGTTGAATTGACGGTGCATTATAGCCTATATTTGATTTCATCAAAATTTTGAAAATGTTTTCAAGACAGGTTAAAATGACTTTTTTATCTTCATATTTTATCTTCTATAAATGTAGTATTGGATTATTTACAGTTTTACATAAAAATTGTCATTTAAAATATATTTATCAATAATCTGAACGAATTTTATAAAATATAATTTCACTGTTCTACAAATTTTACGTTGGATTAAATAAATTAGATTTTTTTAGAAAATAACCTATAGTGAACACATGTCGATATGACTTTAGAAAATGTCAATCAACATGACCTCACTCTAGAAAAGTTATTGGTGTTGGTCAACATGATATGCTAATGCCAATACGATTTCAAAATCTCTAACTTCCACTACCGTATATGCTGTGTCAACCAATATTGAAAATTGTTGTGTTGAAGACATTTAAGCATTGGTGTTTACTCAAGTTAGGATTCAATCTTATCATGATTCCGTAAGTGTAATACATCAAACTACATGTACACACAACCTTACAATAGAATGGTATGATTGAATCCAAACATCAACATATTCTAGTTGTTTGTGCTGTTGTGGTTAAGGTAAGAGTTTTAGGGACCGTTTGTGTACATACAATTAATGGGAATGGAATTGATAGAAAACAGAAATGATAGGAAACAAAGTCTTTGACCAATTGTTTGTACACATGATGAAATAATTTAGGTATTTGTGTTAGTTCTAGAATTCACAAGAATTTAAAGTATAAAAAATTAATTAAATTAGAAATTAACATGGTTAACTTCCCAACGATAGGAAAATATTATTGTACTAAAAATGTTCATTTACATTATTTTTTACTAATAATCTTTACGTTCATTATTTAACTTCCAGACTTACACTTTAATGATTACAATTTTTCAATATTTTAAAAATTTCTTCTAAGCAATTTAAATACTAACAATAAACCAACATGGAGCCAAAAATGTAGCATATAAATCATCATAAAGTTTCTTTTCTATGACATAGACGGTTTCACTTCTTGACAACAATTTGTTCGACATAACAAGTAATACATCATTGTTAAAATATTTTTTTTACAATACTTAAGTTAATTTAGGACATACATAATTTCAATCATGCGTTCTTATTTTCCTACATAGATCTCATAATTTCTCACGCTTTTCTTTCTTATTTTTTCCAAATTTTTTTGTGGCTTTGTTTTTTTATTGAATTTCCTCAAGTGCAACTTTCTGGCACTACTTATTTTCTTCTTTCAGTGGCAATCTGATTCTTTTTGGAAGACTTTCCTAGTGTTATATGTAATACATTTATATTACAAAAGAAATATTTGTGATGCTATACATATTGAGTTGCAGGCAGATCATAATACAGATATTCGTGGGCGAATGATAAATGCTGGTATCCTGATCATAGACAAGCATGGAAAGGAGAATATTTCGTTGTTGTTTCCAATTTTTGAGAACTACTTGAGCAAAAAGGTTTGAATATTTTTAAAATAAGTTGTTCCCTTCACAAGATAAATTTCCATTTCCTGACCATTCTGAATTTCTTTGCACTTTGGACTGTTGGACTAGGTGAAAGTGCCATGTTTCTTCTATGGAGATTTTTTTAATCATTTAACTGCTTGATTTTATTGCAGACATCTAATGAGGAAAAATATGACTTAGTGCGTGAAGGTGTTGTCATTTTCACTGGAGCTCTTGCAAGACATTTAGCAATGGTTTGAAATTCGTCTTTGAACATTCCATGTGACTTTGCTTTGCACAGTAATGTTGCATTGTTGGGTAATATTTCATTGAAATATTACTTGTAGGATGATCCAAAAGTTCATGCAGTAATTGAAAAGCTATTGGATGTTTTAAATACACCGTCGGAAGCTGTTCAAAGGGCAGTTTCAGATTGTTTATCTCCTCTTATGGCATCAAAAGGGGTTAGCTTTATTCATTGCTGATTTCTTTTTTGCGCTACTTTTTACTCTTTTGTTTGGACTTTATGACTGTTCAAGTTCTCAACATTAGCAGAGTTTAGGTGAGTAAACTTTTCAATTATGAGTTGTGTAAAGCGATAAATGTATTGCACAAGGCTACCATAAATGTAGTTTCTGGTGCGTGGACCATAGTTTCCCATTCGCTGAAATTCTTTACAACAGATATAATATATAAATTTAGGATAGAATTTGGTTTTTTAAGATAATGAATTCAAATAAAGGATGATGGACATAAGGGAATTATGGCTGACGGGAGTGTACATTATCTGTTATTTTATTTTCTACCTTCAGGTAGTGTTGTTTATGTTTATGAGTGGTCTAATTACGGGATAATTGAGATTCTATGTTGACTTCATGTATGGAAAATTTTGAGATCATGGATTGGTGTAGAAAACCCATTTGGATATTGAATTACACATCTTGAGTTTGTGTTGGAAATCAGTGGCCAAAGGCAATCCCACTTGTGAGTGGGGTGTCAACACTACTTGTTACGACAATTTTAATTAAACCACAAGTATACAATGTTTATTGTTGAATCTTGAAAGTACGTGTCATATCTATATGGAATTGTAAATCAAAGATGAGAATCCTAAATAAATGAATAAGGAATAGAAAGTTAAATAAATGTTAAGACCTATACTAATATGTACACATATATACAAATATTTAAATGCACAAGAAGATTTATATGGACATGCTTTTGCAATTGTAAATCAAAGATGAGAATCCTAAATAAAAGAATAAGGAATAGCAAGTTAAATAAATGGTAAGACTTATACTAATATATCCACATATATACAAATATTTATATGCACAACAAGATATATATGGACATGCTTTTACAATTATTCACAACATAAATAAAAAGAGATACAATAATAATGGAGTGTGAATGAATAAATAAAATAAAAGAATAAATAACTTTCCCCTTCAATGATCAAACAAATATTCTTGTATACGATCATCTCTTCAGGCTCCCCTTGTTGTCACCAAAGAAATAGTCTTTCACTAAGCATCCTCTTGGTTGTCACCTAGGATGGAATTACCAGAAAAAACTAAGTCTAACTCCTACATCTCATTGTTAACAAGGAGGGAGATGTCAAATGAGGTTTTCAACGCACTTGAGACTAACTATACACGTTGCAATACTTGAGAGTTCTCTGCATTTGATTTGACCACGTTGCAACCACTTCCTAGTGTGCTTTCACTTGAATCCTTGTGAATAGGTGCGTTCCACTTTCAAATGCCCTCCAAGCTTTTCCATGCCCCTTTGGGTGTCTTGTTGTTAATCCACCCAAAGACTCCTCTTAGCTACCAGTTGCCACTGTTCCAAGGAGTAGCCATGCTTTCAACCTAGAAGAAAAGACATGTACCTTGGTATGAATTTTTTCATGTGTGGCTCTCTCTTTTACAGTAGTCTTTCGTTGATCGGCCAATTGATCTTTAGATTGGGTATATGGAGTGGATATGATCCCTCTTTGAACATTGTCTCTGACAAAGTGACAATTAATCTCATGTTTGGTCTTTTCATGAAAGGTGGGATTACTAGTAATGTATATAGCAGCTTGATTGTCACAATGCAAGGGCTTAGACAGTGAGATCAGCTCTTATTTCTTGAAGTAGAGCCTTAACCATATAAGCTCAGAAGTGGCATTGGACATGGCTCAATATTTAGCTTTTGTACTAGATTTTGAAACCACACTTTGTTTCTTACTACGCCAGGTGACAAGATTTCCACCAAGGTATGTTAAGTATCTAGACATGGATTTCCTATCGACTTGATCACTTGCATAACCAGCGTCAGCATATCCTTCTACCTCCAAATGATCATGCTTTGTATACAAGAGACCTTTGCTTGGAGCCCCCTTGATATAAGCAAGCACATGAAGTGCCCCCTGCCAATGTATCTCTCTCAAGGCATGCATGAATTTATTAAGCACATTGATTGTATAGGATATGCCTAGCCTAGTGACAGTCAGGTAAATGAGCTTGTTAACAAGGCTTCGATACTTTCCTACATCTGGGAACAAAGGTGAGTCTTCATCCTAAAAAGAGTGATTCTATTCCATTGGGGTACTTTTAGGTTTACACCCTTTAAGACCTATTTCCTTTAGTGGGTCAAGTGCACACTTCCTTTAGGATAAAGAGAGACGTCTCTCGGCTTGAAGAAATTCAACACCAAGAAAGTATCGAAGAGTCCTCATGTCCTTGGTAGCAAAATGTCTGTGTAAGAATGACTTGGTCTCTCCAATGGCTTGATTATCATCTCCTGTCAATAGCGTATCATCAACATAGACAACTAAAATCACAATCCCTTATGAAGTATGCTTGATGAAGATAGAGCGATCCACTTTGCAATTGCCAAAGCCTCCACCGTGCATTACATTGCTGAATTTTTCAAACCAAGCTTTGGGGCTTTGTTTAAGGCCATAGATCGCCTTGTTGAGCATGTACATATAAGTCTCCCCTTGAGTAACATACCTTGGAGGTTGTTCCATGAACACCTATTCGTCCAAGACATCATAAAGAAAGGCATTTTTGACTTCCAACTAAGTTAGTTGCCAAGGCCTGTTAACTGCAATAGAAAGTATAACATGAATATAGTCAAGTCGAGCAATAGGTGAGAATGTCTTTGAGTAATCTACACCATACTCTTGTGAGAAACCACATGCTACTAAGTGTGCCTTGTAGCAATCAACACTACCATTAGGTTTGCGCATAATGGTGTATACCCATCGACAAGTAACAACATTCACCCATTCAAGGCAAGGAACAACATCCCAAGTTCCTCGAGACAAGAGAGTGTTCATTTCATCATCCATGGTTGCCTTCTAATGAGGTATTTGAATTGCCTCGTGATAATCCCTAGGTAGAGACTCATTGGAAATAGAGAGAGCAAAAGTACAGAAGGAGTCATCAAGGTTAGCATAGGAAACAAAAGAAGATAGGAGATGATGAGTACATGCACGGGTGCCCTTCCATAAGGGAATGTGAAGATCATTAGATGAAGGGGAGTGGGACTTGCTTTCTGGAATAGGAGGTGGTATGGCAGTAGCTGGAGGTAGTCATGGTCGACAACTATACACCTGGAGCGGTTGGCGAGTTGTGTTGTCTTGTACAGTAATGCCCTCAAAATATATGGTAGGGGGGGGGGGGTCAAATTAGTGTAGTCAAGCTCAATAGGACTTGGAAGGGGAGTAGAATCCAAACTTAGAGGAACAGAAGAAAAAGGCTTTACTGCATTAGCAAAGTAAGGTGCGACTTAGCAAATTAGTCCTCAAAGAAGGTGACATCCATAGAGGTATAATATTTTTATGTAGGGGAATGATACAAACAATACCCTTTTTGAGTGCGGGAATATTTGACGAAGGCACATTTGAAAGTCCAAGGGGACAATTTGTCAAGATCAAGAGAAAAATCATGAACAAAGGCAACACACCTAAATACCTTTGGAGGGATAGGGAACA
The DNA here is from genome assembly GCA_024699675.1 of Amphibolis antarctica. Lineage (NCBI taxonomy): Eukaryota > Viridiplantae > Streptophyta > Magnoliopsida > Alismatales > Cymodoceaceae > Amphibolis > Amphibolis antarctica. The sequence goes on from JAMKPZ010000230.1 coordinate 90,096, forward strand.
GATCCTTATCAGGATAAATACGCTGGATAAGGATGAACCCTGCTGAAGGAGTAGAAGGCATCTGATTTATCAAGTAAACAACAATGAGAGTAGCATTAGATCAAAGATACTTAGGAACCTGGGTGTGTATCATGTGGGTGCAAGCAACATTAATGATAAGATGATGCTTTCACTCGGCAACCCTATTTTATTGAGAAGTGTGAGGACACATGGTTTGACGTAAAATGCCAAGTGAGGAGCAAATAGATTAGAACTTAGTTTGCACAAATTCAAGAGTATTGTCAGTACATAAAATCTTAGGGCAAATAGAAAATTGATTTTTTATTTTTGCCTTGCAGCTTGATAGCGTGTGTCAAGTACCGACTCCTCAATTTTATGGCATTATCACCTAGGACATCCTTCTCATGAAAAGCTCCATCAAGCTCTTCTATGGATCTCTATATCACATTTTGAGTGTGAGTTTTGTCAGCTTGTAAAGCACACCTATGCCTCTTTCAAGCAATTGTGTCTTGCATCTTCTTTAAATATGTTTGATCTGATTCACTACGATATCTAGGAACCTAATCACATTTTGTCTATCATTGGTCACAAATATTATATCATTTTTGTTAATGATTATTCTCGTGTTTCTTAGGTGTATCTTCTAAGAGATCATCATAGTGTGTGTGATATACTTAAAAATTTTCTGGCAAAAATAAAAAATCAATTTTCTACGGCCCTTAAAATGGTGGTCTATGGCTCAAACCAATCCTCCGCCCCATTATCAAGTCTTGAAAGGTACAATGAAATGAAAAAAAGGTGACAAAGCAAGATAATTGAAAGGTGATAGCACTAATGGATAAAAGATTGTAAGAAAATTTAGGGACATAAAAGACATTGTTTAGTCGCAACTGGGAGGAGACTTGAACCTTTCCTTGTCCAGATACAGAACATGAATGACCATCGACAATAGTGATAGAGGATATGTCAGATAGATTTGACAAATGGTCAAATAATTGAGAGGTACCTAACATGTGGGAAGAGGCTCTTGAGTCTATGATCTAGGGATCATTGGAGGCAAGCAAGGTAGTACTTGGATTGGTGGTAGTGGTATGCGCACTCCTGGTAGTAGGAAGTTGTCTTTGCATTTGAAGGAGGCGATCATAGTCGACTTGGGAGATGGTGATAGTGGGTCTTGATGGTGTATCAGAAATACTAGCAATCTCAATGCTGATATGAGTAGTCTATGATTTCAAATGAGGAAATTTTTCCCAACATCTTTCAAAAAATGTCCAAATTTGCCACACCATTGACACTTGGGTCATGGACAATCTCCACGACCTCCCCCAGTGCAACTTGGCCTTTTACTATTCGAAATGGCCAAGGCTGATTGATCGCCACTACTAGGAACAAGCAGTGACTATGTAGAGATACACATAGCCTTAGCAAATGTCTTATAAAGATCTGGCATTTGATCAGCCCCTAAAACCTGTCCTTTAATCTGTGGTGCAATATTAGGATTAACACTAAAGATATAGATTGCTATTGCAAGCTTTTCACGATAGCGTTGGAAGGTATCAATGTCCAAAGTAGGGGGTAGGTAAAGGTTTAGTTCCTCTATCAACCCACAAAAAATATTGTAGTGCTCCTCTTAGGTTTTCTCTTTGTTTGAGTTGAAACAATTGCTCATATACCTAAAATGTATTTGAAATATTTTTCTCATATCCATAAATGCGACGCAAGGTGTCCCATATTTTCTTGGTTGGGTGCATCATGGTAACTCCATGTGCAACTATAGGCTCCATACTAGCTAACATCTAGGAAATGATAACTGCATCATTTGCACACATGTCGTTGTAGATCGGGTTGTACACATCAGGTGGTGGCTTCATCAGATGATGCAGTTGACAGTAAGCAATCACAATGGTTTCAAAAATTTGAACCCAAAGAATATAGTTAGGGCCATAAAGTTTTTCAATGACTCTTGGAAAGCTACGAATAAGGAGATCACCATGGAATGAGCTAGATTGAATAGAGTTACCAGTGATTGAGGTGGTGTTGGATGTGGCCATAGTGTAGAAGCTTGTGGTGGACGACATTGGAAACTTCAGACAAGCAATGTAACTTTGATGAAGCGATGATGCACTGTTTATTGGAACCATGGTGGACAGATTGCGTGAACGATTGAAACCTTCAGTTGGACAGAAACTTCAATTGGATGAATCTTCAACGATGGAGTCCTATCGAGAGAGGGAGGAGAAAGAAGACGTGCTGCTCAACTCACTGTGGTTCGCATCGGTAGCGAAAAATGCTGACCATAGAAAAGAAGGGAAGACCGACGATGTTAGGAGTAACGAAGAGAGGGTCGACAAGCGATGGGTTTGTCGCCTGTCAACGATAGAGGAGGTGGGGAACAGCCAAGCCGGTAGAGGAGACAATGGCGATGGTGGTAGAGGGTGGTGGGAAACAGACGAAACCCTAAAGCTTTGGTACCAAGTTGGAATGAAGGAAAAATGGAATCTAATTTCATTAAGTGAACAAGGGTTATATATATATACCCAATACAACTTAACATTAACAAATTTCATCAATTCTTTGATTTTGCAAAAATGATATGGGATGCACTGTTTCTTATTAATTGGTTTTTTGTCAAAATTTGTTCTGTCAGAGTTGTTTGGGACAGATTTTCTTCAGAATTTGAAACGTGTAGAATAGGAGGATCGAAATTAAGGCTCTTAAATTTAACATGGGAGGCTTGTCCCCATCTGTTATTGCCTTTGTCTCTCTCTGTGTAGGTATGTGTGTGTGGTCATGTGTGTGCAGGTGCAGGCAAGTGGGGGTGCATCGGTGTGGGAAAAAGTATACGGGTCTCACCTAGGCACCCAAGGCTGGTACCTTGGTTTGTTTATAACCTTGTTTTGATCAATATCTGTGCACCTCTGTGCTGTTTCTGATTATATCTGATATTTTCAACTACAGTCTAGCACGATTGATGTTTTGGACTGATTTCCAGCCAAAAATTGAAATTTAATTGTATGCTTTTTAGTGTTACAAAAATTAGAAAAGGTCAATTTAGTGATTCAATGCATCCTTTTTTTTGAAGCATTCATTAAATGGTCATTAAATGGGGAAAATGGCTGATTAACTATCATTTTATGCTTTTTTCCTGTTTTTTGAAATCAGAGCTTATGAAATATGGTTGCAAATGTTAATTCTTACAACTTGTACATCAATTGTTAGTGCAAAATCATGTCATTAAGTCAATTTGTTGGGCCTATTGTTGCATTGTAGTTTTGGGACTCAATCTTGTTTTATTTCCCACCCTGGGAATTTTAGAAGCTGTATTTTTCTATCAATTATATTAAAAAATTACTGATCTCGTTAATACTTTTGAATCTCAACATTGATTTATTTTTCGTGTAATTAGTATAGTAGATCTTTAATAATATTTTTGGGGGCTGAGACTTTTTTTGAAAAAATCTTCAATGATCATTCTGGTAATTAGTCTGCCATGTTTGTTATTGATCGTTGAGGCATGGCTAATATGGGTCCATGGTCTGGACCCTTTGCTTACTTGCCCCAATAACTCTGGTATGGATGAGAAGGTTTGGCCACACCTAAAGCCAGCAATTCAACGTGGTTTGTTTTGTACCGTTGTGAGGATGGACCAAAATTTAATGGCTATAAATGTTGGTGATATGTTACAAGTGTTTTAATTTCGTCCATATATTATGTGATCATACTGAAACATTTTGCGGAGCTAGTTTTGTCCAAATACACATTGTGAGATTAAGGCATTGTTGTTTGTTATTGCTGTTGTTATAGGAAGATGGTCAGATTCTTGTGAATAGTCTTTTAGAGAGATTAATAAAGTGCGACAAATATGGTGAACGTTGTGGAGCAGCATTTGGACTTGCTGGTGTGGTAAAAGGTTTTGGAATTACTTCAATAAAAAAATATAGGATTGTAACCATTCTCCGTGAAGGTTTGGGAGACAGGTATGCCATGCAATTGAGTTGATATAAGTTTTTTTTTCATCTCTGTAATTTAGGAACTTTCTTGTTGTTCATTGTGTTAATTTTCACCTTTAATTCTCTTAGTTTGAAATTTTTTGTTGCAACTGATATGTTGCATGTTTTTATAAAATATAGTATGGACGTATTTTTCTTTAATAAAATGGTGGAATGCTATTATTTTTCTTGAGGGATCAAATTTTTGTCAGAATTGCATTCCAGGTATGGTTGTATGAATGCTTTTTTTCAACATACTTCTATGTTGGGCAACTGCCAACCTCTACAGTTACCATGCGTCACATGTTGAAATCAATATATTATTTTTCTTCAATGGAATTAATGTAATAATTTAGCAAGAAACATTTCAAATTTGCAAATGTTTCATCTTTCATGATGTGGATTGTATACTGTGCTTTTTATTTTTGTTCATCATGGATTCATCAAGAACATAAAAAGTTATTTGTTTCACTAGGAGAAGCCATTTCCATTTTGTTTGACAGCACTTTCTTACCTTGTTTTTTGGAGGGGGCGGTGGTTTGGCTATTGATATGATGTTCAGTACATTATAATTTGTCAGGATCTCAAAAGCAAAGAGGTTATTTGTTTCACTAGGAGAAAACCATTTTCATTTTGTTTGAATGTTGTTTCTTATCTTTTTTTTTGGGTGGGGGGGATTTCCAGTTGATTTGGCATTAAGTAGATCTATGCTTTCTTGACTAAGTCACAGCTTTTTAACTTGAATACCTCTGTAGGAATTCTGCTAAAACTCGTGAAGGAGCTTTACTTGGATTTGAACATCTTTGTGAAAAGCTTGGCAAAGTGTTTGAGCCGTATGTCATTTGTTGTTTTTTCCTATTAATACTCTTAATTCCTTTTTCATTTTTCTTAGAATGTGTTTTCTCTTTCACAGGTATGTTATCGAGTTTTTACCTTTTCTTCTGATTTCCTTCTCCGACCCTGTTTCTGCTATTCGGGAAGCTGCTGAATGCGCAGCTCGTGCAATGATGTCACAACTTACTGGTTATGGAGTGAAACTTATTCTTCCTTCACTTTTGAAGGTTTGTTAATTTCGCTATCCCTTTACTCCTGGAGCTGGTTGCCTTTGGCCATTTTTGGTACCATAGAAGATGGTTGTATTTTAGCATTTCTTTGTCAAGTTAACTGATGGCAACAATTCAGCTAGCCTTCATCTTTGTTTTGGACCTCACGTTTTTTCTATTACATATTCACGGTAGTAAGATTTTGGTGAGTTGTTTTTTCTCATTCTAATTCATCGCAAATTCACTAGGCTTGATTTAGTACTCCCTTTGATTTTTGCGTTGCATGGTGTTGCTTGTCACAGGCTTTTTATTTGGATGCATTGTTTGAATTCTCAAATTTTCATTGTGGACATTGGTACAGACATTGCAAATCTAAGAGAATTCTTGATAAAACTTATTATTTTACCTTTTTTGAATAGTCGTTATTTTAAATTGCACTGATGGGAGTTAATCTGAACTTTAACCAGTGATGTCACTTTATTGTACAACTTTTCTGAACACTTAGTCACTTTTTGTTTTTTTTTCATGTTGATTCTTGCTTACAACAAGCTAGCCACTATAGCTAGGTGCTGTAGATGGATCACAGGCATGGATATATGCCATGCTCTGTGTAATCAAGTTAATGAAAATAGAGGTGACATTCTTTGCCTGTTGTGTTGTACAGAATGCGAGAATGATGATGCCTTAAGTGGTCTTTAATGGCCTCTCCTTCCACTCGTTTGACAACTTGTTTGACACAATCCATGGTATTATCAGGGGACATTATGTCTCTAAGCTTTTGCTGCTACTTTCAATTCATGGTACCTGTTGCTGTGTTTGGCTGCACATTATCTTCATGGGATAGTTGTGTAATAGGGAGAAAATGTCTCTTATAGTTCCGATTTTGTTTTGCTTGTGTTTTCTTCCTTGGAGTCCCTATGTTGTGTGGTTATGCCTTTAAATCCGTTGGAAATAGGAAAAACTTTAGTGTTTGGAGAAATGCAAACCTTAAGACCAACTACTTCCTTTATATCTACAACTCAAATAAACCCAAATCTTATTTAGAGAGAGGGAGCACCAGTAAAACCTTAAGGCCAAAAAACCATAAACAAGATCGTTTAACCCTAAATAAGATTGCCTACAGAAGTTGAAGTTGTTGGAGAGGTTACTGTTTGTGTGAGTGGAAGTGGTAGGAGGGGTCACCCGTGTGAGTAGTTGGATGAGCTGAGCCAAAGTTGTCATTGTGGTTTTTGGTGAGAGCGGTGGAAGGTGGAAGATGCGAGAGTTTCCTAGGGTGTTTGTGTGGAGGTGGACAACAATGATATTGGCAAGCCTGAAGACGTGGAGAAAATTAAAAGAGGTGGTGGTGGTTGGGAGGAGGGTGATAGGTTGGGTTTCTATCTTTTTGACCTATTTTTTCACCCTTGATGTATTCTTAATGCCTTAGTTTTGATATCATGTTAACATAGTTATAGGGCATTCCATAAATCCCGAATCTTGTGAACACTCAGTTTTAATAGAACAGCATTGTTATAATGGGTGAAGAGCCTCCAATTGTGTGTTTAATTGGAGATTGGTAACATAATATTAAACACTTTAATTAGATTGTCAAATTAATTTTTTTAGTCAATCCCGAATCTCCAATTGTAATTTTGTGATCTTCATCTTTTGTTGCATGAGTGAAGCACCTCGGCTTGTGAATGGGCTGAGAGTGGCTTTGATCCTTAGACTAAGGAATATTACTGCCAGTACCTTTCACTCTTTGATACATAATTGGATTTAATAATTATGTATTGATATGGCTTTTTTTGTGGTTCAGGGTCTAGAAGATAAAGCTTGGCGAACAAAGCAAGGTAGTGTTCAGCTTCTTGGTGCTATGGCTTATTGTGCTCCACAACAATTGTCCCAGTGTCTTCCCAAGATTGTCCCAAAGCTTTCGGAGGTTTATCATGCTGGCTAGAATCTCTCTCATCTTAGTTTGTGATAACTGATATTTTATGTATTCTCTTTGTTTTTTCTTTGACATTGGCAGGTATTGACTGATCCACATCCCAAAGTGCAGTCAGCTGGTCAAACAGCCCTTCAGCAGGTAGTGATTGATGCTTAATCAATTTAAGATGTTATATTCCAGGCTTTCGATATTCATTGTGACTTGTATCTTTTTCAGGTTGGAAGTGTAATTAAAAATCCTGAAATTTCAGCTCTTGTACATACCCTTTTACTAGGGCTTGAGGATCCTAACGCATATACAAAGCATTCCCTTGAAATTCTTCTACAGGTGACAAACATCACCAACTATTTGTTTCTTTAATTGGCTGAGACATGACATCATAATTTCTCCTTGACCTGGATTCCTGCTTTTGATAATTTTTTTGTATAAAATTTAGACTACATTTATCAATTCAATCGATGCACCATCATTGGCATTGCTGGTGCCTATCGTTCACAGAGGCTTGAGGGAGAGGAGTTCAGACACCAAGAAGAAAGCAGCTCAGATTGCTGGAAACATGTGCTCATTAGTGACAGAACCAAAAGATATGATTCCATATGTTGGATTGGTTCTTCCTGAAATAAAAAAGGTGACAATGTTGCTTTGTTTTTGCCGGTAATGTAATTGCTTATTTGACAAGTTTTTCTACGATGATAACAGGTGCTTGTGGATCCCATACCTGAGGTTCGGTCTGTTGCTGCAAGGGCAATTGGATCTCTTATAAATGGGATGGGGGAGACTAACTTCCCTGATCTTGTACCATGGTTGTTAGATACACTCAAGTCTGATAATAGCAATGTTGAACGATCTGGAGCAGCACAAGGCTTGAGTGAGGTAACAAGATTTTCAATTTATAACGCTCCAATTTTTGTTTGCATTTTTGGAACAATATCATAGTTAATATCTCTGAGTCTTTGTAGTCGAAATATTCATCTTACATCAAGCTTACAGGTTTTCTTTGGAGAAAATCTATTGTTGCTTACCTGTAGATGGCACCAGTTCTGACTGTCTCATTATGCTGGAAAAAATTGTTCTAAATCTATATATGTATTTAAGAATTGATGTATTATTTCACAATCATCCATTATTTGAAGAATTTAAAACATTAGATACATGAATCTATGTTTGACTAACTGCTGTAAGTAGAGGTGTAAATGGAGCAGATTTGAGTTAAATAGACTCATATCTGAACCTGTATCTGTTTAATATCTAGATAATCCGAATTCCTTTGATTAATATTCAAATTGATGAATCCTTATCTAATTTATCCAAATTTGGAATCTTATTGCCCAACATTTGAAATTTAGACTTGACTAATATCCAAATCTTACAAAAATTGAAATATCCAAATCTGGAAATCTGTATCCAAAAATCTAATTTTGTTTGATTTCTTCACATTGACATGACATTTTATATGTAAAAAATTTAATCCATATATCTGAATCAAGTCACCTAGATGTGAATATGATTATTTCATATAATTGTGAGAATGAAGTGTGTTGTCAGTCATTAGCAACAGACATATTTATAGTGTTTGTAGGAATCTTATGTATATGGATATCCATTTAACTTACGTCTTCGTCACAGTCTCCCTCAAGCTAAGCATACATATTTATCATGCCTAACATGTTACATAGTGACCCAAATATATTGATAGCCAAACTTTTACTGAAGCATCTTCTAGTTCAGATGACCGAGTATAAGGTTGTGGGTATTAGCCCTTTTAACAGATTGTCTCTAATAAAATGACCATTGATTTCAATATGTTTGGTCCATTTGTAAAAGGTTGTGTTGCTTACAATGTATATAATTACCTGATTATCATAATGCATACATATTGGAAATTGAAGTCGATGTACGTTTAATGTATGCCAACAGACGATTCTTTCCCAACCAACGTGCCTTTCTCAGTTTATGCATGAATTGACTCAATAAACTAACTGTATATGCAATATGTGGCCTTATGATAATAAGATAAACTAATATTCTAATGAGTCTCCTATATTGTCCTGGATTTTCTAGTTTCTCAGAGGAATCATCCCAAAAGGGATTTTTAGACTTATTAGGTGTGAGCTTAGGTTTACACCCCAACTGTTTTGTCTCTTGTAGGGAATATTTTTGTTGTTATAGAACCAGTTTAGCTTTTGAGTAAACAAATTCAATGTCGAAGAAATATCTTGCTTATCTCATGCCCTTTGGTTGTGAAACATTTTCCAAGATATCTTCATGTTTGCAATTGCTTCTGCAACACTCCCTATAATCAAAATGTCATCAACATATAGAGCCACTACAAAATATCCAATGGCAATCTTACAATGGAAAACAAAGATATTGACTACACATGAAGTCCTCCATTAATCATAATTTGGAGATTTTAAATTGGACACATGAGCTCGATTTAAAACCATAAATGGTCTTCTTCTTGAAAGTTGTTCCATATAATTTTATTCCATCAAATCGTCATAATAAAAGACATTTGTAGCATCACGTATAACCCATTCTTGGTTGACAGGAACCAAAAGAATACTTATAGTGGAGTAATCAACATAATCTATCACATAGGTTTGTGTGAAGTCATGAGCCACCAACCTAGCCTTGTACTGATCCATTGAACCATCAAACTTGTATTTGATTGTTTAAACCCATCCATAAATAACCGCATTCACTTTTGCAAGACACAACCCACGATCTCAGGATCCATGTTATTACACTTGAAATTTGCATTACTTGTATCATGTTCAAGATTTTTATTTTTTTAATATTTCCTCCTTTTTGACTCATTTTAATACTATTTTTTGTAGGTTTTGGCTTCTCTTGGCAAAGATTATTTTGAGAATCTTCTTCCTGACATCATTCGAAATTGTTCTCATCAAAAGGCTTCTGTTCGTGATGGATATTTGACTATGTTTAAGGTGGAAATGGAGTGGTTATTTTCAAGAGGATGATTTAATATTAGTAGTGCTTTTCCTTTGCTGTAGATTTTCTTGTACATAATCATCATTGTACTTTTTTTTAACAGTATTTGCCACGGTCATTGGGTGTCATGTTCCAGAATTACTTGCAGCAGGTTCTTCCTGCTATTTTAGATGGTGAGTACATTGGTTTATATGGTGCATCTTTTGGGTACTATATGTAGATTAATCAAATTTTACTTTTGTTTGTAGGCCTTGCTGATGAAAATGAATCCGTGCGTGATGCTGCATTGAGTGCAGGCCACATTTTTGTTGAATATTATGCAACAACGTCAGTGCTTTTTCCACAATCTTGTTGTGGTTATTGTTGGCTTGCTGCTGAGAAATTTTGTTTTCCCCTGATTTTTCAATAGGTCATTACCACTTTTACTTCCAGTGGTGGAAGATGGCATTTTTAATGATAACTGGCGAATTCGTCAGAGCTCCGTTGAACTATTGGGTGATTTACTGTTCAAGGTGCAGCCACTTGTTTTGTCTATTTTCCTTTATGATTATCAGTTAACTATATGCTGACATGCTTTATTTACCATTTTTAGGTTGCTGGTACTTCTGGTAAAGCCATTCTTGAAGGTGGTAGTGATGATGAAGGCTCAAGCACTGAGGCACATGGTCGTGCTATTATTGAGGTGCTTGGAAGGGATAGGCGTAATAAGGTTCTTGCTGCCATATATATGGTCCGAACAGATGTCAGTTTATCTGTAAGACAGGTACTGTGCCTTTGAAATCAACAAATTTTTAAAAGATAGTATTTATTGGCTTCATTAGAAGATGGGGATGGATAATGAATCTTAACTAGCAATTTTGAGCAAATTAAAAAAATACTTGAATGATTCATAATTATTTTTAATAAACAAACAATATTTGTAATTGTAGTATGCTACCTTTGGAGAACAATGAGAAATGTACAAAGAAATATATTGTGGTTCATGCACAATCCAGTGTATGTCCACTCCCAAGCATTCTGTTTAAGCTCTATATTTGTCCAATGTTGTTACAGGCTAACCTATATTTTTATAACTTGGGAAATCCATCAAGTGTTACCTTCTAGATTTCACTACACTTTAGTGAGCCAAGTTCCTTGAGTATTTGTAAGCTTTGAAGCTCTCTTTTGAGTAGTTTTCTCTTTTAATATTTGTAATTGATCTTCAATATAGCTTTGTGCACACTTAGGTGACTGGGAAGTGATTAAATTTTTCTCTTTAGAAAATGAGTGTGAAGTGCAAGAGAATGTAGGATTTGTACTTTTTTCTATGACTCAATAAAAAAGAAAAGTTACTTCAATTATTACAAATGTAAACACTAAAATACCCGAAGTGCGAGTTTGGTATCCTTGTCAATTTCCTCAGGTTTTTTTTATTTTCTTGCATCTTTTCAAGTTTATTCATATTTATCTTTTTTTGTACCTTTTTTGATCATCTTTAACTTTCTTTTATATCTTTAGTTAGATAACTTATGCTTACATGTGAAAATCATTTTTTGCAACATTGCATTGACAAATTATAATTGATTTTGTTGTCATGAAAATTGTGTCAATGAAATACCTTTTTAACGCAACATTCCTAAACTGTTGCTAAAATTGCTGATATCTGCTGGAGTGAAGATAAGCCAAATGGCATAGACAAGATACTAGAAATACATTTTTAATGCAAAAACTAAGAAACATAGGCAAATGGAGCACTTAGGGTGCAACACTATATGTGAGAGAGAGGGAGATGAAGAGGGATACGAAAGGAAGGTGGGCAGGAGACGGTGAAGCATGTAAAGAACATTCTATTTTCACTGTATTCTGTTTTTCTGTTAATTTGTGATGCATGTATCTACCATCATTGATTCTTGCCTAAACTTTTATCAGGCTGCAATACATGTCTGGAAGACTATTGTGGCAAACACACCGAAGACCCTCAAGGAAATTATGCCAGTTTTAATGGGCATACTAGTATCTTCTCTTTCAGCTTCTTCATTTGAGAGACGTCAGGTATATGTCCATTTATTTGCATTGTGAACCTTTTTGTTGGATTTCATATAATTCATTAGGACAAGTACCAAATTAGTAATATTTTCTTACATTTCTGGTTCAAGAATTCGATAACAATTATTCCATTTTTAAGGTTGCTGCAAGATCTTTAGGTGAACTTGTAAGGAAGCTTGGGGAAAGATTCTTACCTTCAATCATTCCAAATTTATCAAAAGGCCTCAGTGATCCAAATACAAACATAAGACAAGTGAGTCTTCTTGTTGATGTATGGTGGTATAATGTCCATATTAATCAATATTTGTAATGTTTGATTTTCAATCATTTTCAAATGAATCACATTTTGTTTTGATAATTTATTAGTTATCCATATAATGTAGCTATTGTTAAACACATAACTTAGAGTTGAATGGTAATTCAATGTGTTGACTTTCTAATGACACAGTACTCCAAGATTCTTAGATCTCTTAATTAAGATCATTTTTAATGTAGCTATTGTTTTTCTTTCTTGCCTTGAATTCTTTCATGACCTTTCTGTATTCTGGATTCTGTTGCATATTCTATTGGATCACATTTCAACAGGTAATACAAACATGAGTCATCTTTCTGTTGGTAGATATGTTCTTTTTATCTTGTCTAGGTCATTATGCATGTTTGCATCTTCTAATAAATTTCATAATTACTTTTCTCCATTTCTAATAAACTTCATAATTGTGGGTATGGTTTTATTCTGTCCAGATAACTATTAGAATGCATATGAAACACTAGATAGCTATTGGCTATGATGATTATAATTTTTTTTCTTTACATTGTGGGCATAGTTTTATTCATTTACATTTATCTTTTAGATTAAGCACCTATATCTTTTCTTACAAGGATTACATTGTTGTTTTTTTCCTTCACCCAAAACCATTGGGATATGTTAAGGCTAGTGTGTATATTTTGTATTGTTCATATTTGTAAGTTAGTTTAGTCTTACATTGGTTAGACATTTGTGCTTTCATGTTACTTCTATGTAAAAGGGGTCTTAAGTTTATAAATTAGACAAGCTTTCCTAGTCTTTTTTCTTTTTATGGTATTAGAGGTTTAAGGAGAAAACAATTCTCCTAATCTCTCAATGAAACACTAGCATTGTCTCGATTGTCTAATTGATGGCTCTCTATGTTCCTCTCTATCAACACCTTTCTTCTGTGGCAATGCCTCTCTTCATTTGTTCATCTCTCTCTCTTGGAATATCGGTTAGCTCTTGCCCATTGAGGCCTTCTCTCTCTGTCAACAGTCATGACCCCTCTTTTGGTAGTATCTCTCAACAATAGCGAATCCCTCTCAGCTTTGGGTGGACGAGTCTCTTTGCAACCATCTCTCTCAGTCGTGAACTCCTCTTCTCATCCTCACAGTCTCAAACTTCTCTTCTCAATGGTGAAATGGTTTAGATCGTGTGTCGACTTCTCAAACCTTATGTCAAAATCGAGATGAATTGCCAATTACGACCTTTCTTATAACTTAAACTCTATCCATTAGATGAATTGACAATTGCTCTGTTTACATCTTTTGCTGTGAGTTATGTCAGTTGAGTAAGCATCACCGTGCTAGTTAAAGTTCTCTTTATCTTGTTCATTATGATATTTGAAGCCTTACACATGTTTCATCTATATTGGGTCAAAAATATTATGTTGTGTTTATTAATGATTATTCTCATATTACTTGGGTTTATTTGTCGAAAGATAGAATATGTCTTAGATGTTAGCAAAATTTTCTTTAATGAAATCTAAAATCATTATTCTGTCCTTCCAAGATTTTTAGGTACTGATAATGCATTGGAATTTCAAAAAAGTATTGGTTTTTCAACAGTGTGTTCTGCAAACCTTTTTGCAAAACCTTTACCACCATTCATGAGACTATTTATGTACATACCTCACAGTAAAATGAGGTGACAAAACACAAACATTAACACTTTCACCCTTATGGTGCATATGAGAGTCCTTGGATACTTGTGGTTTGATGTTGTCCTTATTGCCACCTATCTCATCAATAGGATGTCTTCTGTCATCTACGTCTTGAAGATGAGTTATTTTCTTCTTCCTAGAGTTTTTAGTTGTGTTGTCTTTATTTATGATCTTACTCTGTCTGGACAATTTTTCTCCTAGATTTCTAAGTATGTCTTTATTGGACACTCTATTAAAGAAGGGTATCATTATTATCATGCTTGTGTGAGATGTTTTCTTCTCTTCGCTGATGTTATCTTTTTTGAGTGTCATCCTTTCTTTGAACTCAATATAGGTCCTGATAGAGGAGTGCCCTTACGGTTCCCAAACATACTATGAAATATAGAATTAAGGTTTTCTCGTCCAACAAAGCAAGTGCCCTACCCTCATTGATGACCACACATACTAGAAAGCCTGTTGACCCCAATGGTTCCTCCTTAGACGTAGGTTTTCCACCAACACCAACTTCCCCTGATCTTCCTTCTATGTTCATTCCATTTCCTACTTTGTTATGCATGATCACTTACAACCTAGCCTTAAGAATTTTGCTCTTAATGTTCTTTTGGAGTGAGCTTTAGTACCTTGTTGGAAGGTGGCTATGAGTGAGGAGTTGTCTGCTTTAGTATCTTAATAGATTTGGACTCTTGGTCCTCGACCTCTAGATGCTAGTGTAGTTATCTGTCATGACCCCATGGGGCCTGACCTGCTTAAGCCGTCCAGTTCTGTCCAAAGGGGAATACCATTCCAAAATAAAGTTCATATAACAAGATACAAAATAACAACCCCAAGAGAAACAGTCATCAGTTCTTGCACGCATTACACACATTAAGGAAAATACATTCATCACATAAAATTCCACCACCAAAAAGATACCACACTCATAATGGTAACCAAGCACGCATCTGTAGCATAAACCCACCACAAAAAGGAAGACTGTTGCAGCATTGATTATGAGTGCCTATGCCCATCCAAGCGTGTAGTCGAACCTGCCATGACATTTCCATAACCAAAACATTTACAAATCTGTCATGTGGAAGTTTTCTTCCTACATTCTTGTACATATAAACTGTTAAACCCTTTTTGCCTAAATGGTTTCATTGATGGAAGACAATAAATCTGAAATTTTGTTCTTGTTGGACGAACAGCGGATGCCTTGGACATCCACGCCCATTCATCCGTCTACATACCCAACCCTATAGTCAGTCCCACACAAGCACAGAATTCTACTGGACGTCCAACCGCCCATCTGCCATACCTCCCTTGGCCGGCAACACCTAAGCCAAGTAGCCCCAATTCCAACAGAAAACATTTTTCCCCTTTCCTTATTTCTTTCCCATTAAGCTATTTCTAGCACTAATTTGTACCAAATCTCATGGTTTATCTACTTTATATCTTCTCTCATGGTTGTAGGGGGAGAAGAAACTTACCTGATGCTCGATTCAATGCCTGTCCTCCCTCCTTCGATGCTATTTCCTTCTCACAAGTCCACCCCCTTCACCATCTTCCTGCCCACATTTGGGGTTTCAATATACGGTGCTATAACAGAAAGAGAACTTGCAACAACTCACCTATTGAGCCACTGCCACTGACTGCAGCCTCCGGTGAGCTCCTTGTCCCCAAATTGGTCAATTCTGCGGAGGCAAAAAGCGTTTGTCAGATGCGTCGCCACCCAATGTCCCCTCTTCTTATCTCTCTAAGGAGTTTCCCCTCCCCTTTTTTTTTCATTTTAGATCGCATAAGTCATTACCCATATACTCATTCCTATTTCCATACACATACTTACTGTTTACATATATGAAGTTATGACATTATCTGTCATTGGATTTACACTACAAAGTACAAGCTTGATGGTACTGTGGATAGGACCTCCTTTTTGGATAATACATCGGAGTTATTAAAAGATCTACACAAGTATAGAAGACTCATCTTGATACTGTCTTTGTTGAAGAACTATTTTCATAGTTTATTTAGCAACCAAGAGAAGTCCGTTAGGAAAGAGTCACTCAAGTCCTTGCCTACTTTAAGAGTACTGGAACCCCAAACCCCTCCTTTTTGGAATACATCGGATTTATTAAAAGATTTAAAAAGGTATAGAAGACTCGTCCCGATACTCTCTTTGTTGAAGGACTTTTTCATAGTTTATGTAGCAACCAAGGGAAGTCCATTAGGAAGGAGTCACTTGAGTCCTTGTCTACATCAAGAGCACTCCTAGAAAAGGTTTGGTGTATAAAAATTATGGCCTCCTTCAAGTTGAAGTCTTTTCAAATTCTAGATATGTTGAGGATTGTTGTGATTAGAAGTCACTCTTAGGTTATTGCACCTATGTTGGGGGCAATCTTGTTATGTAGCAGTACATGTTACAAGATTTTCAAAAATTGCATGCATCTTTACAGAGGAGTTTAGTGTAAAAGATTTTCAAAGGCTTTGCAATAAGTTGGGCATGTTAGATATTTCTACTTCAACTTTTGGGGGGATGTTAAAGTTAGTAAGTTTATTGTGGTGTTCATATTTTTAAGTTGATTTTAGTCCTACATTGGTTAGACATTAGTTATTGTTCTCATGTAACTTTATATAAAGAGGTCTTACGTTTATAAATAAAACAAACTTTCCTGGTCTTATTCTTCACTTGATAAATGGACTTAACACTTCGGTTATGGCCATATGATCCCCATTTCTCTAATGCTATCCCATATTTTGACGTATTTTACGTCTTGTCATTGTTGGTGTGCTGTTGTATGTGGGTAATAGTCCTTCATTGCTGGTTATGCATTTTGTCATGTACGTACAGCCTCTCTCTATATAAAGGCACTGTCTTGGTCTTTAGATCTTTTAGTATTCTCTATGTAAAGGCATTATCAACCTACTTCTAATTAATATTTCAACCTCATTCTAATTCCTTGTTGATATATTGACATTTATCTCCTAATTAATCAACAATAAATAGGAAGGGCAATCTATTTATAACCACAAGTGATCTGATTTATTATTAGATCTATATAATGACATGATCTGATGATCTGGCTGCTACAACAGTTAGTGATGGTTTTGGGAGGACTCTTATGTCCTTTCGGTAGGGTCACCCTTTATTGTTTATCCTCTTTGGTTTATTTTGTAGTTTGCCACTGATGTCCTGATTCCTAATGGAATCATTATAAAATAGCAGATGTTGTAATGCAATTCTTATAGCTCTTATGGTTTTCCTCTTTGGATCTTTATTATAATCACATGTAACGTAATTATTATTATCCTTATCATATGTCTATGATGCTCACATGGGTAACATTGTTTTTTAATATTGGTCATTCATTCCAAAATTTGGATGGTTTGATTTAAAAATTAAAATTACACTCTTGTAACTATCAAGTGGTCGTTATTTCTTATGTATTCATTATATTTCTAGTAAATTCCTTGAAATCCAATTGAGGAAACCAGGTACTCTAATATGGTTATTTTATTTGTTACAATTTTCGCTTTGAGCCTGAGTTGTGATCTTGTCATGTAAATTTTCAAGTTAAATATGTTCTAATGTACTTCAGGGAGTTTGCATTGGTTTAAGTGAAGTGATGGCAAGTTCCGGGAAGCACCAATTGATGAATTTCATGGATCAACTCATCCCTACCATCAGGACAGCTCTTTGTGATAGGTCTTTTGTCTTCTTTTTACTCTTCAATAAGGTTTGCTTAGTTATCTTTAGGTTATAAAATACATTTTCTCACTGAGTTTGTTGCAATAGCATGCCAGAGGTTCGTGAATATGCCGCTGTAGCATTTAGTACTCTTTATAAGGTACATTATTCAATTGCTTTCCAGTTGGAAGCATATTTGGGTCTTGCCAAATGCTGAAAACCGTCATGATTCAGAGTGCTGGAATGCAAGCAGTTGATGAGATTGTTCCCACACTTCTGGATGCATTGGAAGATGACAAAACTTCTGAAACTGCTCTTGATGGTCTCAAGCAAATTCTAAGGTACCATTATTTTTTCTGATAGAACTTGAGGACTTGCATTTGTCATTTCATTCCTTTTTGACTGTTGTCTTTTTGTTTCAGTGTTAGGACATCTATTGTTCTGCCACATATTTTACCAAAATTGGTTCATCTTCCTCTCAGGTGCATATGATTGTGTTTCTCTTATCTTTTCAAATAAGATTCGGGCACCTCTGTTAATAACTCTCTTTTTCTGGTAGTTCGTTTAATGCCCATGCAATAGGAGCATTGGCTGAGGTTGCTGGACCTGTACTAGGTTCTCACCTTGGGACAGTTCTCCCTGCATTACTTGTAGCTATGGGTGACAATGATAAGGTAAGATTTTCCAGAGTATCAATTGATTGTCATATAAAACAGGGCTAGTACATGTTGGTCCAATAAAGAAATCGGTCTCACAACTAGTTGATCCAATAAACCTAGATTATTAGTATCAAATGGGTTTCATTGGAGATATCAGTTCATACTAGTGAAAATTTGCTGCTTTCAGTCCATATTGATGAAATTCCATCAATATGGTTTAAATTTTAATCAAAATTTGTCAATATAGTTGGATACCTTGTTCATCTTGATTACTTGCTACAACTCCTCATTTCTCCTCTTTGCTGGATCTCTACTTGATTTTTCCCAACAAATAGTAGAGTCAATAAGAAGTGAATGGCACATTCACTGAGTCTAAATCATAATAGACCACTTTCTGTCAATTTTTTCCCTTTCTACATAGCATTGCAGACTATTTTGACTAATCTGAAAGATGTATTCCACAGATCTTCTTGTAAGGCATTTTAGTGGTACTTCAGAAAAGTTAACAGCAAGAACTCTCTTATGGTCAAGAACGCTGCATATAAAGATTGGTGTGTTGACGTTGTGGCCATCTTGTGGATGACCAATAGCATGGAATCTGATAATGCCTTCAATGTTGTGTTGCTCAAGCCAATAACAAAGATTTGGGATACACCACAACTTATCTATAGACATAAGAAAAATATTGGTAGAGTTTAAATAATTTATTAGGGTTATTTGTGTTGTAAGTAGGTTACTTTGGCATTCCTTATTTTGTGTTTTCTCTTTTGATGTTGCTTTTATAGGAAGAGGTTATATCTTTTGTTAATGAATATTCTACTGTCACCTATTTTCTTGTGTTTCAACATGATATCAGAGCTTATGTTCTAATGAGAGAAACAGAGGCAGAGAGGAGGGAGATCTCATTAATGCCCTCCTTCCAGCTCTCCTTTCTCTTTCTCTTTCCTTTTGATCGATTACTTGAACATGTACAAAAGGGGTGTTTGCACCGTCCCTCTCCTTTGCTTGGCTCTGATGCATGCCTAACTACCATCTCCACCCTTTGGTGAGGCTTGTGTAGCTCTAATGGCATTGTTCTTTGCTTTTGTTGTCTACAATAAGACTAAAGAAGGCAGATGTGGGATTGTTTAGGGTCGTCTTTGCTATTGCAGCCCATTTCTAGGGTTTTTTGTTGGCTTGTACCACCCCTCCTTTGTT
Source organism: Amphibolis antarctica (assembly GCA_024699675.1). Lineage (NCBI taxonomy): Eukaryota > Viridiplantae > Streptophyta > Magnoliopsida > Alismatales > Cymodoceaceae > Amphibolis > Amphibolis antarctica. The sequence goes on from JAMKPZ010000230.1 coordinate 109,507, forward strand.
GATTGCCACTTAGTGCCAGTCAAACCTACACTTCTCTCTCTTGCCCTCTCATATTGTTTTACAAGAATAGTACATCAGTTGTATGGAAGCAAAAGTACTAAGTAAATGTATGGATAGACTCTTTTGATCATCTAAGGTTTGTTCGTGTCAGAAATTTGAGAAAAAGAAATTTAGGAAATAGAAAAGGAAAAGGAAAATTAAGAAATGAAAAAAGTTTTAAGGCTGTTTGTGCACGTTGCAAAAATTTTAGAAAATTTGTAAATATTCTTAATATTTTGTTTTTGTTAATTTCTTAAATATTTTATTTTTATTTAATATTTTGTTTTTGTCAATCCCTTCTTCTTCTTCAATGCTTTTCTTCGACATAAGTCATTGATGCAAAAGTGGGATCAAGAGAAGGGGGAATCTACGTGGTTGAAAGAAGTTGGAAATATAAAGGGAGATGGGATCACGAGAAGGCATAAAAGGGAGATTGAGAGAAGAGGGATCTGCAATGTTAAGAGAATGGAGAAACATGATAGCGAGAAGGGGACAAGCAACATTGGGAGAAGGGAAAATACTGAAGGAAAAAGAGGTCAGGGGAAGGTGAGAAGTGACGTTGGGAGAAGTGGAGAAGGGGTGCGTCAATTGCAGAATGGGTGATTTACAATCAAAGATGCTTTGAACAACGTTAGTAGGAAGAGAAAGTTGTGATCGTGTTGGGAGATGTTTGTTGCAATAACGGGGGGCTTCACAAAGTCGAGTGAGAGGATTTGAGGATGATATTTCTAGGAAGTCTATGATTTTTCCTATCCTAGGGGTGGGAAATGTTGGAAAAAATATATATACAGATGGAAATTCTGGACATTTTTAAAAAAATTCCCATTCAGCACAAACAGTTGGACATCCGGAAATTTTTTCTGGCTTTTGCTTTTCCATGATTTTGAGAGGATTCTTTATGAGGATGTTCTATATGCTTTAAGTGTTCTATATGAGGATTCTTCTAGAGAGAACACCATTGAGGTTTACAAATCTTCCTAAATAATGAAAATGAAAATTTACAACATTTCAAAACTTTAAAATTAATTTTTTCCATCTTCTTGAGTAGTTTATTTCTCTTAGTTTTTCCTTCATCATGACTTGTTTTGCTCAATCTCCTTGCTAAAAAAAAGCTCCTTGCTTATCCTTCCATTCCTGTTAATTTTCGTTGGCCTTTACTTTGCATTTTTCTTGTAACAAACTTAACATATATTCTACTATATATTAATTACTACGTTTTGTATCATCAAATCCAATCTAAGAAGGATATTCCTTATAGTAACAACGTCCAAGGTATGTTAGTCAAGGGGAAAACTATTTGTGTTACCTAGACAAAGAAATATATGGTTTGAAAAATTTGGTAGTGATGTTGAGTTGTTGTGCATTCAATGTTTAAGTAGAGATCTAGAGTTGATAGTGTTATAATTGTAGTTTATGTTGATGACACTTTACTAATCAAAACTAATTCAATTGGAATAACAGAACCAAAAAATACCTTAAGATACACTTTGTCACCAAGGAATTCACATACTCCAAAGGAAAGATGTCACATTCTCAAAGAAAGTTTGGTTTGAATCTTTTGCAAAAAATCAAGCTCTTTGGACGTAAACCTGTGACCATGCCAACAGAATAGTAGAGTAGAGGTCTGGAACTTAGACTGCCTATGAAATGATGTAGATCAAATCATTTTTGGTAGAACTTACTTTCATTGTTGAGATCCCTACGTAAATGCACTAATTAAGCAACAATATTCATTGCCAAATTCCTATTTTTCATAAGAGGATGAAGTATGTTGAAGTAGATTGTTGTTTTGTTTGAGATATGGTGATGGATGGAATCATTTCTACATCGTACATGCTTTTTGAATAAGCAAATATTTTTTCCAAATGTTTTGAATTTTGTGGTGTTTGAGTATTTATGTGCTAAGTTGAACATTATTGACATCTATGCTTTAGTTTGAAAGACTGTTAAGAGTATGGTTATAACACATTAGTCTATTTGTTTAGATATGGGTTTAGTTTCACATTGCATGTGATATTTGTATTCTCACATAGTTCAAGACTATTGGCATATCTATGTTAGGGTCTGATGCTGCCTATGTTGTTAGTCTTTCCTTACAGTTCATGTTTGAGCCTAGAGTTTTCAATTGGAAAGGAGCCATTCAAAGACTAGTCTATATCAAAGGTGCCCCTGGGAAAGGCCTGTTTTACACAAAATATGGCTATTTAGTCTCTCATTGTTTAAGTCATATTTGTATTCTTTATGTGTTCTCTATGCTAAAAGATTTGCACTTATGTGGCTTCGATTCCTTTGTTTCAACACCTACTTATGTGGAACATGTGTACTGGCCCTTGAAGTTAATATTGTTGTACAGCTAAATGGAAAATTTTGAGTGCTTTTGAGGAATGGCTCAAAAATTATTTATTGTCCATGCCACTATCTTGTTTTGCTTATATTAATCATGTTTTGATGATATGTAATTCATTTCTCAGTTTTAGATTAACTTATAATTATCTAAAAATTATTAGATGAAGTTCAATTTTATATCTAATATACATATATGTATGCATTCCTCCCTCACCATGTGTGTATCAACACCTGTGAGTTATCATTTCAATTAATAAAGTTGGAGCTTTCCTCGATGCTGTGAAACAAACAATTGCCAATTTACATCATACTTTTGCACAGAATAACCCTGATATTTACAAATATCTTTGTCTCTTAGTTGTGGATAAACAAGCTTCTTATTTCTCAAATATAAAATGTTGTGTCACAGAACGTGGAACATTTTGCGAAAAAAGCTGCAGAAACAGTTGTTACTGTTATTGATGATGAGGGCATTGCTTCATTGATCTCAGAGCTTAGTAAGGGTGTATATGATACTGAGGTTTGGGTGTTTGACCACTAATATTTCTTTATTTTATATTTTTTCTTTTCATCTAGTTTCTCACATATTGCTTTGGCTGATGTTTTACCTAGGTTCTGATAAGAAGTGGTTCTGCATATCTTATTGGATACTTATTCAAAAACAGCAAGATAGATTTGATTGATAATGCACCCAGCATGATCTCTTTGCTAATTATTTTACTAAGTGATTCTGACTCGTCTACTGTGGTGGTATATAAAAAGGACTTGGCTGGTCCAGTTGTGCTTTTATCTCTTTTTCATACATTTTGACATTTTTTTTCCTAAAAACAGGTAGCATGGAAAGCTGTGGGAAGAGTTATTAGTTCAGTACCAAAGGAAATTCTTTCCTCTTACATTAAGTTAGTCCGTGATGCCGTTTCTACTGCCAGAGACAAGGAGAGAAGAAGAAAAAGGGTGATCCTGAATTTTGGTTATTTTTGTATCTTATCCCATCGTTATGTTTGGATTTCATGATGACTTGTTCATGGTATAAACCAAAAAGGATAAACTCAGCACACAAGGCTTCTACTTTGTGGGTCTAAAAAAAGCACCAGTTATACTCAGCCTAAAGTTCCTAAACCTGATAACTACTTGTACTTGCAGGGAGGTTCTGTTCTCATTCCTGGCTTCTGTCTTCCAAAGGCTCTTCAACCATTCCTTCCAATATTCCTTCAGGTATTTGAAGCTGTTTATCTGAATAGGCTATACAATTCTTTTAGAATATAAATTTGGGAACAGGAAATTGCTGGAAAAGTTTTCCAGTTGTGCTTAACGGAACAGTTTTCTACAGGCTCTCTATTAATTTTTTACATAAAATATAATATGAGGTTTGCCAATCTATACAATAATCTGCTTTGAGATTTTCATCTTAATCTGAATTATAGTCATTGTTATTTTTTAATTTGAAATTTAGTAATTGAAGCTTTACAAAATATGTTTGATTTTAAGAATTTTAGTAATTATTTAATTTAATTGAAAATTTTATCAAGTACTTATAGATGTATAACATCAGTCATTACCTTAATTTCACAGTTGCTTTCAAAATATGAATTTTTTCTATTTATTTCCTAGTACCCATGTATTCAAAAATTGATCTGGATCAGTAAAATATTGCTAATCTGCCTGAGTTTTTGATTTTGTTGATATCGAAGCCTCATGTATTACTAGATCAAACGATCCATCATTTGGGATTAGTGTTAGATTGACAATTTAGTTGATCCAGTGAACTTTTTGAGTTGTAGAAGTCACCATTTACTTCCAAATCCTTTGCCAAAGGTTTCTTCATTGCCTGTTATAGCATGCATGGACTGCTAAGAGCTTCATCAAAAATTCTGTTGAGTCATAGAAAGCAGTAAGCCATTATGTGGCCTCCATTGGGGAAGGGGATGGATGAGGAAGAAAGAGGGAGGGTGACAAGCATGTGAGTGGAAGAGACAAAAAGGAAAACAAAAAAACTAAAAGATAGAAGAAGAAAAGGCGAAGAAATAGAGCAGTGAAAAAAGAGAAAAGAAATAAAGAAAAAGGAAAAAAAGGGGGAAGAGAAAAATGAAAAAATATTACATAAAAAATTGTACTTAAAAAATGATAGAATTATTTCAAAATCACTGAAAATTTTTGAAATATTTTTTTAAAGTATATTTTCTTATGAAGAAGATTCCCCTTTTATATAATTCTCAAGTGAGATTATGCATTGTTTTCTTTTTTCAGTATTTCAGCTTTGTCTTTATTTTCCATGTATTTAAATTTTCTTTCTTGTGCATGATCATGTACTTGTAGATGTCTGACAACATTTTTGGAGGTAATAATAATTAACAAATTCAATACAGTTTTTTTTCTCATGCCTTTGTGCTCCCATTTGGGTTTACACTTACAAGAAATACAGATTTGTTTTGGAAATTTCTTAATTATTTTCTGTGTTCTAATGCACCTGCATCCTTTTCATGCTTTATGATCTATTATTGTATGTATTGGTCCAAGATATAATTTACTCAAATGTCAGGGTTTAATCAGTGGCTCGGCAGAGACTAGGGAGCAGGCAGCAGAAGGTTTGGGAGAATTGATGGATGTGACAAGTGAAAAAACATTAAGGGAGTTTGTCATCCCAGTAACTGGGTATGCCTATTACTTTCCTGATCTGTTGTACCACAACTAAACAGATGTTTTTATGTTGATGTTTTTGAATTTCTTCTACAACTTGCGTTGTTTAACTGTGTAATAGTTTTGACATGTGTCAATAAAACTTTGTTATATCAAAATCATATCTGTTGAAATATCATAAAGTGAATCACCTTTCGTTAGCAAATTACATCAATGTCATTTTAACAAAGTCAAACAAATCGGCATGTGCCACTGAAATTTTGTTGACATGTGTTGGTTGGTGCTTGATTCCACGTGCCTGTTAACGTTACGCTATGTTGTAACTCTATATATTAGGTGTGTAGGAGATCAAAGGAAATTGGATTTCAGCTTGTGGTTATGCACACATGTTCAGAGCAATCTCGTTATGTGGTGATGCACAAAATAGAATGTTGTATTCAAATTGAGTGCTAAAGTCTTGTTCTGTGGTGTTACCGGTGTGTATGATGATGTGGCTCAAGAATCATTTGATGAAGCTTGATCTTCCTATATTTGTTCCTATGACTATGTTGTGATTATCAAATTGTCATTGTTATTGTCAATAGTCTCTCCATACATGAGTTTACATGAATGTAAGGAAAATTATCAATGCATTTGTTATGATGAGGAGAGTGTTAGCTCTACATCCAACCTGATCTTTGATTAGTTTACATTTTTACTAAAGGCTTGTGTGTTAGCGTATTTGTGATTCATGAAATAAACTGGGCATGATTTTTCTTTTAGTAAAATACCCCTAAGATTTTATACATCAGACCGGGGCAACTGGGCATGATTGACTTTTATACTATAGGTTGTGGGTTATATGTTAAATGAATGATTTATTGGAAATATATTAATCTTAGACTGCCTTGTTTATGTGCATACTATTTTATATCAATTTTGTATCCTGTTTTGTTCCTAGGGAAAAAGAAATCATCAAGTATTAATGGAAACTTTGATGGAGATTGTGCAAAAGCACAAGAATGCCAAATCTTAATTTAAAAACCTTAAACTTAGACTTGAACATTTAGGAAAAGGTAAAGTAATGTATGATGCACAAAAACTAATTAAATTTAATTTTTAGGATTTTTTGATGACTAAATATTTTTAGATAACACATGTTTCTGTTTGGATGTTAGAGATAGCAATGGAGAAATTCACATTTTTATCCTAAAAACACATCTATTAAATGCAGCTAATAATTTGATCAATTTGAAAGTTCGTATATAACTAAAGTGAACATTCCTGCATGAATTGTATCATAATATTCTCTAAATCTAAGATAAAATCCGAAAATAAGAAGATGAAATCAGTAAGTGGAATCAAAGAGAATGAGGAAAAATTTGAATATTATAACTCTTAGAATAAGATAAGCTTGAACAAGAGAAACAACTGAACTACATACCAAGAAAGCTTCACAAAATGAAGTGTGATTTTTTTGGAGAGCCTTTAATCATTTAAAGAAATTTAAAATCTAAATTAGAAAATTCCCTAAAGATCCAATAGAGAGAAAGGTCGAGAGTTGCAGCAGATAACTAAGGCGGAAAAGGTTTCCAGCCATATTGATGAATTTTGATTGAAACTTCAATGATATGGACTGCAATCATTGAAATTTTGCCAATTCAGATTAAATCTCCATCGAAACCTGTTCAATTCTGATAATCCTTGTTGGTCAAGTCAGTTAGCTGGATGCTGATCCATATTGGTGAAATTCATCTATATGGCTGCATACCTTTTCCAACTTGGTTTTCTGCTGATGCTGATAATGCTTGTTCATCAAATCAGTTAACTGGATGCCAATCGATTTCCATCAATAGGGATTGATACATGATTCCTTGTTTATATTTAACCTCACATTAGTGACAATCAAGACTCTCTTTGCTCTCACGTGCTTGCTAGTCATTGATGTGTTCTTTTTTGCAGGCCTCTTATTAGAGTACTTGGTGATAGGTTCCCATGGCAAGTGAAAAGTGCCATATTGTCAACTCTGTCTATTATTATAACAAAGGGTGGAGTAGCACTTAAGGCATTTCTTCCACCGCTTCAGACAGCATTCATCAAATGCCTGCAGGATAATGCTAGGTTTGTCCAATTTTGGGTTGACTTGGTAAATTTGTATTAGCCAGGTTTTTCTGTATGTCAATATGGCTACCATGTACAGGACGGTTCGGTCAGGTTCTGCTCATGCTCTTGGGAAGCTGAGTGCTCTCAGCACTCGTGTTGATCCTTTAGTTGGTGACCTCCTTACCTCTCTGCAGGTTAGTTAATGATATTCATAATTTGAGTTGTTTAATCCATTGTCCTGAAAATATAAATATCTTCAGGTATCTGATGGTGGCGTTCAGGAGGCTGTGTTGAGTGCTCTGAAGGGTGTTTTTAGACATGCTGGGAAGAATGTAAGCCTTGTTACCAGAAACCGTCTCTGTGTTCTGGTCAAAGACTTGATACAGCTTGATTATGATGAAGTACGAATATCTGCTGCCAGGGTCTTGGGTGCTGCATCCCAGGTTTGCTTCTTTGGTGGAGAAATTGGACATGTTTTAATTTTTGTATGGCATGTCACATTGATTATGAATATCTGCTGCATCTCAAGCATATTTTTTATAGATTATATTAATATTTTTGGGACATGTTAATGTTAAGATCAATTTGCTCACTAGAAAGGAGGTGAATAGTAAGTTGATTTATTTTACAAAGATTGTTGTTCAATTGTGTAGTTAATTTACGTTTACAATCATACTTTTGATAAAGTTGTGAAAGAATAGATAACGAAACAATCAAATCACAATGAACATAAGATATTTTTTGGTGGTTTTTCAATTTAGTACGTCTGCCTCCAAGTTTAGAATGCTTAATTCTATTATAATTCAATATTATAACCAAATTTACAATTGATGCTTTTCCAAGTTCAACACCAACTTATTACAAGAAGTATTTGTCTTATTTATAGTACAATACTTCAAGTCAAACATACGATGAACTAACAACCTTATGTTTTCGTATTAAAACACAAGGAAACCAACACACTGAGTATTTTAAGGTAGAAATGCTACAAATCAATCTAGTGTTTTGAAGTCCAAATCCTACAAATCAATGACAACTGTATTTATGGTTGAACACAACCAACAAACCTAGTATTTTCAAGCAGAAACATTAGAAACCAACCACTCCTTAATCTCAAAGGAGTATACTTGTGTTTTCAAGTCAAAACACAAGTAAACCAATCTAGTAAATTGACTCACACAATAGCAAATAAAGTGCAACTTAAAGACTTTGAAGATTGGGCTGGTTTATAATGTAGATGTTGAAATTTGGTGCTCTTGAGCAAGAACTTTGACACTTGTAATCAATTGAGTGCTTGAATGCTTTGTTTGTACGTGTGTAGTAGTTGTGTTGTGTTGTGTGTGTGTGTGTGTTTACAGAACCAACTAACATTTTGATGAAATGTTAATCTATTTCTGTAATGGCTAATTTTAGGCAAAACATTAATTTGTTGAATTAATTTGAAAATCCCTGACTTAAATTACAGAATAAACTAACATCTTGTTAAAACATTGGTCTGTTTTTATAACTGCTAGTTTTCCTCAGAGACATCTGCTAAAAATGTAATGAATCAATACTTTGTCCACTTAACCTAACCCTTACATAGAACGGACTAACATTTTTCCTAATTTTGGTTTGTTTCCTGGAACCAAAAGAAGTTGCAGTTATACTGCTCAGTCAGATCAAACGGTATACTACCTTAGAAATGAAGTGCAACACTTATGGTATGAAAACTTCAATTTGTCGTTTGGTGGCACCATTCAGTGCTGCCATTCAATATACCAGTTATACAGTGCATGTACCGTTCTAATAAACAGTACTGTCATGCACTGTTTGGTCGCACTGGTTCGTCACATCAAACAAAATCCCAATGTGCACACACAAATTCCAGTCTGTGTTCAAATCTTTGGTGCACCGTTTGTTTTACATTAGTATGATCTTAAACGTTAGTCCCTTTTTTTGGACATTGTGTCAATTGTTTTAGGTGACAGTAAGGGTGTTAAACACCTATCTTACTCTAGAGATGCAGCTAAACTCCCTAGAGCAAAAACATTACAATCATTTAAGCACACTCACAAGATCATCTTCCTGGAATCCTTCAATTCTGAACTCTTCATGCTTGAGCTTCAATCTTCTCAACAATGTTTCTACTCTTCGGCACTAAGTGATCATCTCTTCATTTCTTCAGCACCAAGTGACCTGTGATATCTTCATCAGCATAGTATCTTTTTACCTACATATGAGCTTTCGATATGTTTAAGATAGTTTTGCATGATTAAAATCATAGGGACATGTTCCGTAACAGTTATTTCCAGTTACTTTAAAGTGTTGGTTTTGGCATCAGGATTTCTCAACAAGGCTAGACATCTTATATCGTGCCCTTTTTAGTAAATTGGATCATCATTGAATCTAGAGATGTTCTAAACTATGTACTAACGGTTTTTGATTTTTTTAATGTATTTTAATCATTGAGGATCTGATTGTTTAAATTTTCATATTTTGATTTTTTACATGTTCAACATAGTTTGCAGCATTATTAGAATTTTATTACGCATTTTATTCAAGGTATTGCGTGTTTTAATTTGTTCTTCATATTTTAATAATATTAAATTGTCTATAACAATTAGTATCTAATTTTTTTAGTGACGTGCATATATTTAGCATGTTCTAAAAGGCCTTATGATTTTCATTATGTATTTTATTGACAAATTCTTGTCATCATAACTTTTGTGTCTTTTAGATAGGCTGTTGTGACTTACATCTGATTTTGCAGTATGATATATATATTTAGCATGTTTCACATCAATGTCGTAATTTAAATACATATATATATATATGCATATATCTATTGTTAATTGTAGATATACCAAGGTGTTGAAGATACCACTGTCAAAAAATTGGGTGCCTTGGCCCCTTGATAAATTTGTTGTCATGTCAAACTTTGTGCTCAGGTATTCCAATGAATTCAGCCATTTATTTAACCTTATTTTTTATTTAATGCTATCTATGCCTAACGCCTGGTGTGTTTGTTGAGATTCTAGGCAGCTTTTCAGGGTTTGCCAATAAGTTCAACAGCTTAAAGAAGCACCAAAACATACCTAATTTATGAGCTTTTCAGCTTTTGACCTTTTTAGTTCAAAAGTTCCTTCTAAGACTCAAATTGCAAAAGCACAAAAATACTATCTTGGAGTCTTTTCTAAGATTTGTGACGTACACAAACTCCCCCCCTCCCTACGTAGCATTATAATTATTGATTCCTAGTTTATGAAAAAACAATGTATGTGAAATTACGATAGGCTGAATTGAACACCCTGTATGCACACATACCCCTATTTGCTTATGCCTAAATAAGAAAATGAAATTCTGCAATGTTTCAGCTGGCCACTGACAAAATGGAATAATCAGGGTTTAAACAATGTCACATTTACCTTTTTACCCTTATTTTCTGTTTCAAAAGTTTCATTGCATTCACTGTGTAGAAATAATTACCATTATAATTATTGATTCCTTGTTTACGCAATAATAATGTATATGATGTTTTGAATGATAGTAGTAATTCCAAAAGCCTGGTGTCAATGTTGTGGTAATGTTTTTCTAGGATTTTTATCTATTCACTTTTACTTATGTTCAACTTGTGGCTTTTGGACAGTACATGGAAGATCATGAACTTGTTGAGTTTCTGGTTACACTTTGTAAAATGTACCAATCCTCAGCATGGTTTGTACGACATGGATCAGTGCTCACGATTTCATCAGTTTCATTGCATAATCCCATAATACTATGTGAAACACAAGTGTTTCAATCAATTGTAGACTGTCTTCATGCTGCTGCTGAAGATGATAAGGTACCATAGCTATGTAATTTTTATGTATGAAGTGTATGCCTTTTCTTTCTAATTTTCTCCTTTTGTCCAGATTTTTTATCAATAAACTTAATTTAAGCATCACATTGATCTGCTTGCATCTTGTTTTTGCAATTTTATTGGCACAGTTTCCTATTCGAGAAGCTGCAATCAAAGCATCAGGAAAGCTTCTTTATAAGTTAGCACAAAATGACGCAACCAAAGGTACAGATCTTCTTCGATTTTTAATTGAAGCCATGGAAGATGATTCCAGTGAAGTCAGAAGAAAATCTTTATCCAGTCTGAAAGCAGTTGCAAAGGTTCTGATTTGTCCATGGTTCCTGCTTTCCACATGATTGTTTGAAAAAGTAATATGATAATGCCAAACTTAACATTGGATTTATTGTGTTTGAGCAGATAAATCCTGCATTCATCATTGGTAACCTCTCAATTATAGGCCCTGCACTTGCAGAGACCTTAAGGGATGGGAATATGCCTGTTCGTCTTACTGCTGAACGTGCTGCACTACATGTGTTCCAGTTGACTAGAGGTACTTTCCTTTTGGTTTTTAACAGATGGTAATTTCCTTTTGATTTGTTATCGATTTTCAATATCTTTAGTTAAAGTGATCATGCTGAGTGATAACTAAAAGTAAAAAAAAAGCAAATAACAACAATATCTTTAGTTAAAGTGATCATGCTGATTGATAAAGTTATCTGTGAAATATTTGATTCAAAAATGTGGTGCACGAATAAGATTAACATATGAATATTAGAATTCTTCAAAAAATAAGTAATTTTTTTATTTTTTAATGAATTGTTTAAGTGTGAAAACAACAATCCAAATGTTTCCAAGACATTCACAGAGACTGACACATCCATCTCAAAGAAAGATGCAATTAAAAAGATAAAGAATAATTGTATTAAAAGATTTATATAAGGTGCTTGCCAACATTGGGTAGAGATATATACATTGGCTAGAGAGAGATATAAGGCACTTTACTTTTGTCATGGCGCTCATTCCAAAACAACATTTCATAGCGCTAACACAAGAGTTGGAAACTTAATTGTATGAAGCATGTGATATACATGCTTATAATTGGGGGAGGGGGTTGAAAAGGGTGACGGGCATGTAAAGACTTCTGATTTCGTTGAGAGTTAAGTGGAGGTTTCTCACCAAAGGAACCCTTAAGTGGTAGTTTTTCTGTAGGGGAGGATGTAAGAGGACTCATGGTGGAGTAAGTTGGATTGGGGTATAAAGCACATCTCAATCCTCACTTCTTGGATACATTTTGGCTAGGCATCTGGGTTTCAGATCCAACTCTGACGAAAACACTCCAGTCATTTTCAGCATCAAGAAAAACCCATGAGCTGATATGTGAGAGATGTTGGATGGGCACTGGAACTGGAAATGGAACCTTGGGTGAAATCTGAAGGATGATAGCCTTTCAGTGATGGCCCTGCTAAGCACCTTAATGCAAGTCGTTTGCCATGTGCAGATTGTCCAATATGGCTCACCGGCTGCACAGTTGATCTGTTGATTTTTGTCAAAAATTGTTACTCAGGTCTGCTGGAGCACGATGTATTGAATGGTTAAGCCCATAAAGTTTTCTGGAAATGTAAATCTCCCCTTTAGTTTCAGTTCTGTGAACTAAGTTTTGATGGTTGAGTGCTCACTTCGAAATTCAGTAGTACCCGAGTTCACATCAATTATCTATTTTTCTGCTCTTTGATCAGCGTAGTGGTGTGGAAAAAATTATGCTGAAAGTTATCATAGAAGGAAATCGGTTCAGCTCTCTTGAATGCTGGTGGGAGAGTTGTGCTGTCTTGTTCAGGCCAAAATGCTTTATTTCAAGCAGGAATTTTTTGTAATAATGCATGCTATTTGTCACCCTATATGGCATATTGGAATTCAGTCATCTTTTACGAGAGTACTTGCTTGACATAGGAGATGACTGGAAGGGATTGCAAGCATGAGTTTTGGAATTCAGTCATTTTTATGGCCTTCTTTGTCAATTTGTAATCTTTTCACTGAACTTTATCACTATTGTATAGGATTAACGCTACTCACATTTCCAAAAAAAAAAAAAAGAAACTAATGAAAAGCTCGATAGAACACTGTCACTATTCACCAGTCAGACAGTCTGGTGTTCTACTATTGGATCAGCAAAATGCTGCACACTTCCACTTCCCAGTTCTTTTAACAGACTACTAGTCAAAACAACTTAAAGAACAACTATCCATCAAACATGTAGGACACAGATCAAGAGAAGAAGGTCGCCCACTCAATCTGCACTCCACATGTCCTCAGTGATGTGGCATCCTCCAGTTGCAACATAAGGGTTTCTGTGAGCCAAAATTGTAATGATTTTAGCTTGCACTTAATAGGATACCTTAGAATGTGTTTTGAAATTATCATTGAAACTCATTGATGACACTAATCTATTGCCCAATTCTGTGGCTGGCGGAACCATGGATTAGTCTCCTGCTTCTTGCCTGAATAGCAGATGTTGTAATTGATCATCTCTACAGTTTACTTTTTGAAAATCATAAGGTTTAAATGTGAAAATTGAACCTCAGAAAAATTGTTGCACAACAAAAGTGTATGAGAATGTTGGTCCCTTGAGTAGAAACATCGTGAAAATGTTCTCTTTGTTCGGTAATCATCAATGTGTCATTTTGATGATTTGAAAAACTAACAGCTTTTGGTATGGCACATGTTATTTGATACAATGCACGAAGGCCTCCTTCGAATATTCAACGTTTTTGTAAGGTAATCATGCCATATAATTTATGATGGATATCACATAACCTTGACACAAGCAAAATGGTTAAAACTGTTTTTTAAAATTAATTACCCCATGAATATTATTCATTGGATTGAGGCTATCTGTAAAAACTTGAGTTACAAATATGAAAACATCAATAGAGTTGCATAAGTGTGAAAGTAGTAACCCGTTAAGTAGCACTAAGAATATCTAATATCAACTCATTAGCCTTTGCATTCCAACTTGTATAACTTCTTCCTCCAAGTTTTTGGTTATCTAAATTAGTTATTTGCTACAATTATTTATGTATTAATAAATATAACAAGTCACAATAACTTAAAATACAAAATCAAATAATTTTGCAGCCATATAGTTGTTTATTATTGGAACAATCAATAACAAAAAAAATTGACAGCAAAAAATACAATAATCTTCAATATTGATTAATGCCATACCAATCTTGAATTAATGCAATATTGATTAATCACAACTTCAAATAATTTTCCAGCCATGCAATTGTTTGTTGTCGGAACAATGGGGAAAAAAAAATTGACATCAGAAAAAATTACAATAATCTTCAATGTTGATTAATGCCATACAAGTTGATTATTTGATTAATACCATCAAATAATGCCAATCATTAAATAATACCAATCTTATGTTGATTAATGTCAATCGACAATAGAAAAAAGGTACACGTCCAAACTTTTGGTTTGTACACCTGTCGAATTGTGCAAGCAGAGGAACAAATTGGATGAACAAACTTTTGCGACGAAAAAGTTGGAACTTACCGCTAATGATAAGGGCAAAGCACAAATGGGGGGAGGCGATGGACATGAGAGAAGGAATGTCGATGCAAACATAGAAGGTGTGATTATGGCAAATGGTGCAACGTAGGTGGAGGTAGGTTGATGATGAGACAACGAAGAATGAGAGGGGAGAACATAGTGGGCGACATAGCAAAGGTATGCAAATGGTGCGACGATGGTAGACAAGGGGTGAGAAGGTAGTTGGCAGAAGGAGACACGAGTGAAGTGTTCGACGTGAGTGGAATGAGCAAATGAAAGCGAGTAGGCAACAATGGAAGTTTGGGCATTGACATGCAGAGCTTTTACAAAAAAGTCGGGGGGGGGGGGGCGTTGAAGTGTGGAAGGGAGGTGGAAAGTTAAAGTATTTATATGGTCCGAAAGTTGTGACATTGGTTTGTACAAATGCTTGAAAGTTTTAAAAAATTTCCAAACTTTTCAGCATTCAACCAGAGAGGAAACATCCCTTCCAAAAGTGCATGGATGACCAAAAAGGCATAAGTTGAGGTTGTCTACTGAGAAGACCCAATGAAGCTTAAAAATAACCATCCATTTAACAAGTTTTCTTTGGTCTTTTGGGAGATGTGAATTAAAATTCAGCATCCATCGTGAAAGGGATCCGTTCTTGCCAAAGAGGGATTTGACAAAGAAATGGCAAAATTGGCAGAGGGTAAGGTTGTTGGTCGGGAGTACCTTATGAACCCCCAAAAGGAGGTACCATGCAACAAGTTAATTGAAGTCTGTGGGGATGTGAGAAATGATTCACTCTTGCTAGAAAGATCTAATATAGAGATGGCAAAAATGGCGAAGCTACGGTTGTTGGTGGGGAGAACTTGATGAACATCAAGAAAGAAGTACCATGTAACAAGTTCACAATAATCTATGGGGAGGTTTAGTTGTTAAAACTGATTTACATTCTATTGTTTTAGTTGGAATGGTTTCTTGTCTTATCATTGGGAACACAAAAATTAATTTGGCCTTCTTGTTTTTGTTTGAAAGTTGTTGAACTCTCCCTTATTGTTGCTTCTTCAGAAAAATTTATTCAAACTTAACAATTTTTAGAAAATTTATTATCAAATTTTACTAAAAATTTTAAATATCCTTCATGGTTAATTTGTAATGTGAAGTTATTTGAAAAATGAAAAAAATTATAATTCATGGGTATGATCTGAAGGGAGAAGAATACCCAAGATTTTCAATAATTAGTTGTATATTTCTTGTGAAATTTGAATCACATCACCAATTTTCACTTTGCAGTTATGATTACTTTTGCAAGGAGATACTGTAAATTCCTCTTTTTGGCTGTGTACCCTTTTCTGTCTTGCTCTTATTAATTTTTCATGTATAGCATGTTGGTTACTGCATATTCATTTTTCTCATAATATTTTTTTCTATATTATTGCTGACACTGATGAGTCCATTACATGCCTTTTTCCTGTTAAACTTTTGGCATCCAACTCCTATGTAATTCTTGTACAGGTGCTGAGAACGTGCAAGCTGCTCAAAAATACTTAACAGGTTTAGATGCTAGGAGGTTATCGAAGTTTTCCATAATCAGGTAATCCCTTTTTAGGCTTTCAAAATAGTGACTTTTCTTCTTTCTTTTCCCTTGATTACGAGTGTCTGGAATTTAAGCCACTTAATTTGAAGCAATTTTATACTTGGTAGACTTTCTTCAAAGAATGATTCTGGACTTTCCGTCAGCAGTAAACTAGCATGCAGATGTGCATTTGAAGGAATGCATATTTGTACATCATGCTTTTATGAGTGCATAATTTTGATACTCATGCACTTACATAATAATTTTTCTTGAATTATCTTGTAATGGATAATGTTTGATAGGGGTAGTGCATATTTGTATAGTTTGGGGGAGTTTGTGAAAAATGCCTAGTGTATATATATGTCATTTTTTCATTCCACATGTTATTGAAGGATTAGGGGGCCAAAAAGGTTCTTCTAATCTTTTGAAGAAACCCTAGCATCATTGTGACTCACCTACGGACCCTTCTATGGCAACATCTCTCTTTGTTGGCACACTCTCTCCAATTGCTCAACTCTTTCTTTCCTAGCGGCAGTGCTTTCTCTCTCTCTCTCTCTCTCTCAACAACATTGATCCTCTCTCTTTGTCTTGACAATGCCATTCTTAGCATCACAATTTGATTGCAAACTCCTCTTCTCAGCTTCATGATTGCATTGCTTCCAAATTGTGTCAACTTCTCTCCATTCCACTATGCATCCTCTAGGTGACAATGCTTTAGTTGGCTTCCTGTGTATGCCAACTCCACAAGCTTTATCTCCAAGTGCACCGCTACTTCAAGGTGTGCCTATGTTGCTTTCACAAGGCAACACCACCTGGTGCTACTTCTGAAAGACTGATATTCCCTTTTTCAAACCACTACTTCCAAGTGTCTGCTACCTTATCGACATTCCTCATCTTCTTGTAGTTAGGTATTGTTTCTTTTTGCAAACTTGACAAGTAGTGATTCTCATTTCTCATTGCAACATGAGTCAACAAATCCTATAATTAAAAATCTGAGTGATACATTTAAGAAACTTAATGGGAAAAACTCTCATTTGGGCTCACAACTTTAAGAAGTTTTTTCTTGCTCATTGTTGACTGAAGTACATAAGTCAACCCCCACTAGATCTTAATGATGTTTGCTATGAGGATTGGTGTGTGGTTGATGCTACATAATTTTGTGGTTGGCAAATAGTATGGAGCCGTCAGTTGCTCAAAGTATGGAAATGATAGAACTTGCTAATAAAATGTAGGATAATTTGCACTTAAGAGGGGATTTGTGCATTTAGAATTAATAGGAAATCATGTGAAATGATGAAAATTTTAATTAAAATTGTTGTGTACTAGATCAGACTTGGGAAAGGGAAACAATCTTTGAAAGTACCTTATGCCCAAGTTGTCAGAAGTTTAATGTATGTTATGTTGTGTACTAGATCAGACTTGACATATGTTGCAAGTTTAGTAAGTAATATCAAAGTAATCTTGGAACAACACATTAAGAAGTTATAAAGAGGATTACGAAATATATAAAAGGAATATTGTTCCATAAACTTTTCAAACAGAAGAACTTGATGTCCTTGGTTATTCAAATGCAAATTTTAGTGTTGACAAAGATGATGGAAAGTCCACATCGGAACATTTGTTTATTGTTGAAGGTGGTGTTGTATCTTGGAGAAGTAAAAAGTAAAGTTGTATAGCAAAATACACATAGGAAGCTAAATATGTTGCTTATAGTATAGTGACCACACATGCAGTTTGGATCAGATGGTTTTTAAATGATTTAAGCCTTAATTTGATAAATGATATGCTGCGATAACCAAGTAGCAATTTGTTTAATTAATAGTGATACAAATAGTTCTATAGGAATACATATTGATGTACATTATTAGTATATGATATTTTTCCTTTGGGACAACGACATCCTCAATTTAGAGTAAGTAAATTCAATACTAAGAAAATCTTGTGACATGTTCATATCCTTGGTGACAATGTGTATTCTAAGGTATTCTTTTCTCTGATATTCCTACAATATCACTACCTATCATCAATATATCAGCTATGTAGACTGAAAAAATGATACTTCTAGTTGTGGACTTCTTACTTGTAGGATATAAAATGATTGACAGAGGTGCATCTCTACACTGTCCATGGTGCTAACAATAATGGCCAGAACCGAGTGACATTTATGAACTTGATCAGTATCCACTGGTGTTGGATTTTCAACCTTCCAGTCTCACCGATCACTCTATATTTAGCCGTTCTCGATTTTCCCCAAGTCCATTTCTGTTGATTCATCTAAAATGTCATATCAGAGAAATACCTTTGAAGACATCATCGTGGAATTTCCTCCCCCCGTATGCTGTTGAATTTTCATAGTCTAACATCTCTGATGTAGATTACCTCTTCCTAAATATTTCTCCCAGCTGCCGCCTGCAACACTACCCACCAACTGCAAATGAGATTTCCATTCTATAAAGCATTTCCAGCAACTATAACACTCTCTTCATCTTCATGCTCACGTCCCAACATCCTTGACCATTGATGGCAGATTGACATCAGGAGCTGAATCATTGAGCATTGCTATTAGTTACAGTGACGTGGGAGATGATTCTATATTAGATTTTATTGAAGAAAATGAAACACAAGTGGAATTTGAACTCTAGTTCACCCCAACGAGGACACAAGCTTGGCACTAAAATATTACCCACCAACTTCTTGTCCTACCTAGGTTCTTAAAAGCTCACAAAGGTGGTTGAGGACGCACGTAATGATCACTACACCTGACAACCTGAAAACTTAGTATTTTTTTTCCTTGCAGGTGTCACAATTATATTTGTTGCGAATGTCTCTGTAACATAGTATATTTCACACTTGCAATAGGAGTCTTACTCATAGTTTTGCTTAATGTCACAGTGATGACAGTGATGGTAGTGAAGACGATACCACGGAGAATTGAACACCACACCTTCCTAGATAGCAGATACGGAAGACGGACACCTATGCTGGATTTTTAATGAACCTGCACGCAGGTGTATTGCGTAACACATCATTCAACTGAGGAACCCTTTCGGCGTACATTTTCAGGCACCAACATGATATGTAAGGAATCATGTTTACGATGCATTTGAAATTTTGGCTTGTATTATATTCTTCGTTTGATGGACTTCCTTGAGCAAGCGGTTTTTCTGCAACGATTCTTCATCAAAAATTGTGATGATAAACAAAGGATTTTGTCGATCTAATATGTTTGTATTTTCATTATATGTATTCACAGTGATTGTAAGTTTTGCAAGGGTTTACATGAAATCAATGTCCTTATACAAGCAGATACACTGCCGTTATATTAATGAAAGACAGTAATTATTCAGACAATGCACCAGGATCTCTCTATTCACTTCGCCTTCATTCAGTGGATGGTAAATTTCTCCTCTTGTTTTCTTAGACGATTGTGTTAAATCCACTCGTAAGCGAAGTGTGGGTATTTATTTGTTGCCTTAGTTATTGAAGTTTAAATTTCTGTTGTTAAAATGAATGCCTTTTTATCTTAAAATTTTAGTGTCATCAGCATTTCCTCTGAAAATTGAAGATTCAAACTGTGGTTTTGGGAAAACACCTATTAAAGAAAACACATCTAGAAAAGAAAGGGGACTTCCTGGTGCAACATTCTGGTCTGCTATTCAAGCATGACTCACTTGCAACATCATTCTTAGGTTTTTTTAAGAAATACTTTGGAGAAGCTGCTTTACGATAAAGATGTTGAATTATATTTAAGTATTTTGTTGAATTTTTCTTTTGGAATGTTGCTTTACGAAAATATGATAAATTTAGAAAATAGTTTTCAAGGTAAATTTGGACAATTTTCTTAATGTTTGTGCATATCGCAAAATATTTTCGTAACATTTGTGCACTGACAATCTTGCAATTGGCAGCAATGTTACAGTAGTAGGAAAAGAGACGATGGTCAGCGGCAATATTGCAATCAATGGAGAAGATGCATGGCAATGTTGTACTCGGTGGAGAAGACACACGGTGAGGTTAGTGACGATGTTGTAGTCAACGGAGAAGATGCATGACAAGGTCGGCAACGATTTTGTAGTTGATGGAGGAGATGCACAGCAAGGTTGGGATGATATTCCAGTTGGCAAGGAGAAGAGACATGGCATGGGTTTTTCGGAGGAATGGGACGTGCAGGTGGAGGGGGACCTCTAATAAATACAACTATGGAAATTGAATTTGCAACCACATACATATAAATCCATTTGAATCTAGAGTTCCCCGCCCTTGATACTTTGTACCCTATCACCATCCACTGCCCTAATGCACGTAGATCATTGCTCGTGCGTAGAGATCTCGATGTTTGACGTTGCATGCTCAATACCTTCCAACTTGTTCTTCAACCTCGACGCTTCTACAACCCTAATGTCGTGTCTATTGCCCCAACATCTCGCTGATTCCTCAACCTCAATGTTTTTGTGATGTAGACGTTTCTATTTCCCTAACATGCACAAAAAACCTAACACTTGTGGAGAACCTTACATCCATCGCTACAAGGCCAACGCTTTCCAACCTTGATGCATTAATTAAGTTGTATGGTAATCTTAGATACAGATATGAGGTTAACTTTAAAACTTGGAACACAGAGGACATCTCTTGAAGTAAATTTGTTATCTACAGTAACTTGGCCTACTTTGGTAACAGCAACTGTACTATGATTGGGAAGCTTAATGATGCAAGATTTAATGTTTTTGCTACCAAGATTGAGTTGATTTTCATTAGAACAGATGTGTTCAATGGCTCCATTGTCCACAATCCAACTACTATAATCACCTTAGTTAAACATGCATGCTTACCACTCATAGTAGTGGTGGTACATTCCCTTTTCTTGTCACTATCAAGAAGAGACACCAATTTAGAAAATTGCTCTTCAGTCAAACCAATAGGGGATCTTCTTTTCCTGAACAGTGCAATTGTTAACAAATTTGTTGTACTTGTTGCTGCTATTGAAGTTCCTGCCATGAAGTTTGTGACCTGGGGGAAAGCTAATAAGATAATACCACTTATCCTTAAAGTGTCCTGATTTTTACAGTTGGAGCAAATAGGTTTTTCCTTCCGGTCATAAGTAGTTTTGCTTTTATTCACAATAAAAGTCATAGAATCGGTAGTTTTTCCGATGTTGATTTCTCTCTGTCTTTCCTCTCGAAGGATAAGAGAGAAAGCAGTATTTAAGGCGCGCAAGGACTTCATAGAAAAAATTTGATTTCCCAAAATAAGATATGAATCATTTAGACTAATGAGAAACTGTAACAAGTGATCTTCCTGAGTTCTGTTTAAAATATCCTTTAAGTGGAGACAATTGTTTTCAGCAGCACATTCAGTAGCAGTATTTCTAGTGCTAAGTTGGTCGTCCCAAAGGATTCTAAGCTTAGTAAAATAGGTTGCAACTATTCAGATAACGTTTTTCCACCCAAATCATTGATGGCAGCTTTGTTCAACCATTTCTACCTTCAATTTTTCAATGCACTTCGTTTTATTTGAAATTTGGGTTTCAAGTTTCTTCCCATGATCTAGCACAGCCTACCTTATCCAATGTGTTATATTCTCAGTTGAAGTATCGATATGTATTGTATTTCCTTAATGTGTGAATTTTCTGTATTTCAGTGCCCGTAAGATTTCTTTCCAGTACCTACGCACTAACATTTATACTCTTTTTTCACATTAAACTGTTCTTGTGAAGTATGTGTAAGAGTGTTTCTTAAGGCATTTATCATTAATGATATTTTGTATGTTTTTTAACAAGTAAGTCTGGCAGGTCTTCATGAACTCGCGAATTGTAAACTAAGAATTTTTAATTCTTCTAGGTGAAAACAGTCCCAAGTCGAACATATCATCACTAACAGAAAAAAAGGCGGGAAGCCGCGCTACAATATCAATGCGCTCTCCTCGATGTCCGGCCCCATTCTCCACCGATCCTGCGTTCTTCCGTCTCCTCATCCGATCACCCCCGCCGCCGGCCCGACGACACAAATTTCGTCGGCTACACGGAAGTAGCATGTCGACGACGACGTCTCCGGGAACGGACGGCTCAACCCTACCGTCGGACAACGATCACGACGACGACACGTAGTAAGCCCGTGATCGATTAAAACATACCTTTTCATTTCGATCGTTCGTCCTCCAGATCACACGCACGCACATGTCCACCTTTCGTCTTTCCCTGCATCGATCTTTAGCAGTGTTCTTGATTATTACCTGATCGGCTCTCCTCCCCGCCTCCTGTCCGTGCATATACCGCGTGTGATGTTCGATCATTTGTCGGACGCAGCTGCATCAACGTCTTCCAGGTGCTGGTGCGAAGGGAGATTACAAGTCTAGAACATGCAAACATGTTACGATGAGTAATGAAAGGTAAAATTGTCAGTCGTGTAATCATACGAAATTTTTATTTACATAATGTATCGTATCGGTACGGTCCACGGAGTTAACGGATCAGACACGAAAATCATTATTTGATATGATTTTTTAATTAATTTATTATTTATATTTATTTAATATTTAAATAATTATAATTTTAAAAAATATTTATTATTAAAAATCAATATATCTGACCGTTCTCCCCTCTCCCATGCCCTCTCGTGACCCAACGATCGTTCTCCTGTTAGCTTTGACCAAATGATCATTCTCCCTTCCTATGCATCCAACCCAACAATCATTCTCCCACTGGTCCTGCGATCCAACACGACTATTCTTTCTATCGATCTCACTACCCAACGGATCGTTCCCCCACACCTCTCCGTCTGTGCCCACACGACCTGGCAACCATTCCACGACGGGACCCCTTGTTTGTTGTGGGTGGCCTATGGACAAATGTTGTAGCAACTCTTTTGTGCGTATGTACGAGGAGTTTTATTTGCTGCCTAGCAAAGAGTCCATTTTTTTTTTGGTTGATGCGAATAATGATGCACTTTGCGGCGGTTGTCATGTGACAATTTCAGTTCGGCGGCTTTCTTCCTTTTAAAAAAAAGAAAAAGAATACATATTTTCGTGTTGTCTTCGACTACGGTTGTCATCGACCATTATAATAATCATTGCAAAAATCGTTTTGTGACGATTTTTTAATATTTTGTAACAGTTATGGTGCTCATAAAAGACTTATTTTTCTTTAATGTTGGTCTTGAGTGTGACACAATATCTGTACAGCAAATTAGTACGTGTGCGTCCAGGTTACGTTTTAAAAACAACCAATTTAATAAACTGCAAAAAAGCTAAAAAAATAAAATTTTTAATTCTTATAAAATGTACGTTAACTTCTAGATCACTAAGCTAATACAAACATATCTATATACACATATATTATGAAGCTATTAATAACTGGCAACAACATATATATTTAGTTAATTAATAACTTCATAATATATGTATATATATTATAAATATTTGTACTTAATTATACAAAACTTGGATATTAGAGGACGCGTTGATTTGCTTAATTTCAATTTTACTTTCTTAATTTTAAGATGACAAAAATATCGGAAAAAATCAGAATTTTCCAATCATAATTTTTATTTTTAAATTTACAATCTGACACAAATTCTAGTATAATTCGAACAAAGTCCACAAATATTATCACGCATGCATGACTACATACCGCCGAAATAGTCTTTGCATGGCCCATCATAACAAGTTTGCATGTTCTGGACACGAAATCTAAGATCCTGATTGTGAGATCAGTGCTGCTAACAAAAAAAATATAAACAAACACAATAATTAATTAATTACCTAGTGTTTACGAAGTAGCCAGCAGTTTAGGCAGAGTTCGATGCAACGATGAACTTACAGTGCAAAAGCAATCATGGTGCCATCGGGGCTACATGCAAGAGCCGTGGATGAAGCATCCGGTTGCACAGGATCGATTTCGCCTCTACAAAAAATGATACATTTTCTATATATGTTGAAGTCAATGAAAATCATATTCACCTTTTCACCAAACGGACTGCATACTTCCCATCTGAATTTGGAGAAATGCATAGCCATACAATGCAACAAGAGCTTCACGGCTCAGTGTAATATGTGCTCAATCCCCAAAATGAATGCATGCATTTCTGCCCAGCAAGAGACTGTATAAAGTATACCGGATGAGCATGTCCATGTGGGAGGTCCACCTTCAGCAAGTTTTTTTTGCTTGTTCACCGAACCATGTGATAATGGTTGAAATGATACACCAAAATGAGCCCCCACTTTCCTTAAGCTTGAGCTTGTTCCAATAACAATGCCCACATCTGCTTCTAGCAAGCAAAGCAAGTCACCCAGCGAGTCTCCAATGTAAACAGAGAAGGTTTTAGGGCTTCTTTTTGTGTTCAAGATCTCTCTGAAGGCTTGAATCTTATCCAAAGGAGACTCCATCTTCTTGACAATTTCCCCAGTTGAAATTAAACCTTCGTAAGAGAACTCATTCGAGTGTGTTTTCAAAGCATCAATACCACCTGCCATTTCAAGGATGATTTTGTCACACAGTTTGCAATCAGTCCAGAAAAAATAAATCAAATAAAATATAGTTACAAACTCTCAACTTTGAAAAAAAACTTGCAACCTCCTTATATTTGGTTAGAAAAATCTTAGTTCCTTGGCATGCATCTTTTAGATTTCAACTAAGACATAGCAATATTATCTATGAAAAAAATACAAAAGAACAAGATATAATAAAAGCGGACAAGTTAAAATTGCATAGATAGTTATACAGGCGTAAATTCACTGAATGATTAATATAAATACAGACACAATTTGCATTTAATTATCTTACAGTAAGTAGTCAGCAACAGTTAACTACATGTTAACTAGTCAAGAAACAAAGCTTGTTAATCCAGTACACACTAGCACCATAATTTCCAAAAAATGAAGGGCCAAGAAAGACTAAGACCTCATTTATTTTCTTAACTCCAACTTTAGTTCTAACTCTTCATAAACTCTTATGTGTTATAATTACATAAATTCTCATATACAAATTTTTATCTCATAATTTATTATACAACTCTAACATCATTTGCAAAATTATCTTCAACTTTAACTCTCTACAATTATTAAAAGTAAAACTAAAACTAAAGTTAGATAAACAAACGAACCCCAAGTCAACCTGAAACCATAGTGTAAACACCCAACTTAGTTAGCAAACCACATGAGAAACTACAAAAAGGCTACGTTCACTCAAATCTCTGAAGCCCTGATTCATCATCATCACTCAAACCATAGTGTACGCTGTACTTGTACCACCATGTGTTCACGTTGAGTTGGATATTCCATGGTAACACATAGCATCCTACATTGGAAGTATATTATAAACTTTTATAAAAGACAAACACACCTTGAAAGCTAGGAAAAGCACATGCCATAAACCTAGAGATGGAAATCAAAACACAAATCCAAGGAAAAGAAGAGGATGGCCTCAATCATTTCCATCAACTCTTAATCTCCTGTTGTCACTTTGAAGACGCATACAATATTTTTTGGCTTGAGCTTTCAATGTTGTTTTCAATGAAACAAAAAAAATTGCATGGCACTTGAGATAACCTGCTTTGGCCTTTGGAAATTTTATTGTTTGAAATCCTTATGATACTTGTAGGTTTTTGTATTATTTAATAGGTATATACATTGAAATGCTAGAACTTTGTGTGGATATTTTTGATTACTATAAATGTGTAGGTTCTTTAGTATAGAAAACATACAAATGCTTAGCTAGATGAGTGCTACTACCATAAAAAATAAGCTAAAAAACAATTTTATTAGGAAAAAAGCAGGAGATGCACTAATTGAAGATAAGATAGAGAAAATTGACTTAGATGGTTTGAACATATTCTTAAGAGACCAAATCGTACACCAATTAGAATAGGAAAATTAGTTAGCACAAGAGAAACTAAAATAAGTAAAAGAAGGCTTAAAACTACTTAGTTAGGAATTGTGGTGAAAATTTTAAATTTATTTAATTTAACCAAAGATTTGACCATCAATAAAAATACTTGAAGAAAAAATTCATATAGCCAACATCATGAAATGGAATTATGAGTCAAATCATTGTTGTTATTGTATAAACTTGTAGGTTCTCTCCATAGACCTTCAAATTAATAACAATTTATAGATTCACAAAAGAAAACATTAAAATAACAATCAATAACAAGAGAAGAAAATAAATGATGCAGATGGTGTGTAAATAATGTGGTGCGCGATAGCAATGGGCCAAAGGCATCTGGCACAAGTAAAGGAGAGGGGGAGCTTTAGAATGAAAGGTTTAAGCACTAAAGCAAGGGACGATGAAGAAATTGATATGGTAGAGTGTTGTCCAATACTTAATGTGCATAAGGGACATCATGTCATATATTGTAGACCTTATATATTGCACGACACAGAAGGGGTTGGACCATCCGGTATTCTTGTGTCTAAAGAAGGTGTTGGATGAAAAGGAGGTCCAATGGTCCATGGGTAAGGAGAAAAGGATGACATCACTAGGCACTCATTAAGGGGATAGAGGGGTGGTGAAACTAACTTGGTCAACTAAGAGCTCTCCTTTGAAGGTCTCTAGAGGATCTCATGGAGAAGCAAGTTGGACATTGGGTAGGCTATTGGTACATTTGGAGAGACTTACATATGAGGATCTCTTGGTGTAGTTCCCACACTCATTTGAAGGGGAGGGTAGGAGTGGCACCATTGCTTTAGTCGTTGTCACTACAGGTCCAAGTTGGTGCCAAAACAAAAATGATAGGTCTACCTCTAGACTTACAGTTGATAGAGGTTCTGGGAGCACTATGTTGTTCTTTCAATAAGATCAAACAAGTACATAGGCATATGTTCAAATTTCTCTACCTTGAGGCCAATGACATCAAAACAGAGGTTGAACATTAAGCTACTATCCCCATTGAGGTCAAAGATCTTCATAAGGGAGTGCTATCTTGGGTAGGGACTCACATTAGTTGACTTGGGTGAGGAAGTTGTTTCCTTCATTGCTAGATGATGGCTATTTAACATTGAACAACAAAGCATTAGTTGGTCCATCGTCAACGACCACAAGCATTCTAAGAATTGGAAAGGAGCAGGAAAGGGGGTGAGAATCAGTTGTTGCCTTGAAGGTGCAGGGTTTAAGCTGTGAACCCCTCTGGACTTTATGCAACCAGCTACAAACAGTGAATCACCCTCCCTTTTCAAATATATTTCATATTCAGAAAATGAATAAAGCATTTGGATAAAATGAAATAGAAGCAAATCATTTCTAAATGACGTGTCTGATAATTTTGTGGAGGATCCAGTCAAACTATCATATCACATGATATTCATTAAAGAAACAATGGCCATCACAATAAATTGAAAAATATTCACTTGGCATGCTTGACACTAATATAACAGAAGGAAAGGTTATACCAGCTGCAAAGACTGCTCTAATTAGGTCACCACACCAGCAAGCGGAAAGAATATGCAGGTTGACATTCAACTTCTCTTTGTTGACTGTTCTTTTGAAAAATTCTATACAGCCATCATAAAGAATTAATCTCTCTCCTTCTTGTTTAATGTCATCTAATTTCAAGCCCTTGAGCACTCCTGACTGAATCACTCTGAAATTTGCCAATTTTTCAAATTCTGACAGTTTCTCTAATGCTTGCCAAAGGCCTTCATAATTAAATTCTTTTTCTGAAAAATACAACCATGATGAGCTCAAAAAAATGCACCTAGATCTCATGAAGAAATTATTTTCTGGGAGAGAGAGAGTTGAAGAGAAATTACACTATTCTTGAATATATGCAACATCAGGAATTCAAAAGGTCAAGTCATTTATTCAAATTCAAATAAAACATGTACCTTTTTTAAACATTAAAATGTCTTCCACCAACAGTTCGTATTCTTCCATGTATTGACTGGAAAAGCCATTCCATGAATTCCTCAGATTCACATCAGACTCTTGTTGGCAAGGATCATTTTTATCATCTTTGGTTGCAGCTGAAATGGCAAGCTCTGCTAAAACATCACTAGAATCAACAACAGTACATGTCAGATCAAAATCAGAAAAAATGGTGAGAGGATGCCCTGGTTCATGCAACTTGATTAATGGGACAACAGATTTTTGAACAACAGGTTGAGCATAGAAGAACTCAATCTCAAGTCTCATTGCTTGATTGTAGAGCATTTCCACTATTTCAAGCTCCTTGCTGGTCAAATAGACAGTTAGGCTATCCAGCAACTCTTCTATTTGAAGAGTAGAAGCCTGTACTGGTTCAAATGATTCAAAGAAACAAGCAATGACCCCATGTAAGAATAACCCAACAACCATCGTTACGTAGGCAAAGCAAAAAAAATTTTAATGAAAAGAATACAAGGTTAGGGACAAACCTCAAAAGATGTAGCTGAATAATTTTCAATCCACTGTTTGAAGGGGTGGTTGTTTGCATCAGGGTGCAAAAAGACTTTGAGTTCTTGACCCAGGAATGCATATAGTCTCATGCATGGTGTCATGGCACCTATGGTGTAAGCAGCAATTTTTGTCTTCCCACAAGAGTCTGTGAGCTTACTTGTACAATCAACTCCAACCTTTCCCATGGTTGTATCTTGTAGAAATTTTATGTACTTTGCTGTTGCAGAATTGGGTGTGATCTCTCGAGCCATGTCAATGCCCCATTCCTGCATAACTAAGCTCCTAATGAACTTAATCTAAGTAGCATCCAGCCAACTTAAGAAAATTCAAGAAGTTAACGCTTGGAGACTCCAGATTCCTTTCCCAGCCACATGCACCACCAAGTAAATAACAAAACTGTAATCATGAATGGAAAAGAAAAGATCTTATGACCTGTTCATAAATTTCAGCTTTTTTGTTTGGGAGACAGTGATTTCCAGGATAACTTGGCAACTCATATATCTAAACATAAGTCCATATTAGCAAGGAAAGTCACAAATTCAGAAGCCTTAAATACATGCCATTACCCTTTCTTCCACCAGCCTTTTCAAGACTTAAGCATGTAGTTTTCAAGTGATCATGATCAACCTAGGCTTATGTTCATCAATCAATACTACTTTCTCTTTTCTAAAGCAGATTACAAGCTTTAAATAACAAATCTTGGTAATGAGCGTTTAAAAGCAGGGGCTAGATTTCAAAATCTAAACCACCCCTTGGATTAGCTTGGCTTAATTATGTGTTCTTCCTTTGTTATTTCAACCACAGTGCAACTTCCATGCACTGTTGTTTAGGGTGGGGATCAAGTGGGGCTCGTCAACAATGAAGAAAGAGCTGGCAAAAGGAGATCGGGGTTTGCCAACAAAGGAGGCTTGACAAGGAGATTCAGCGAGGTAGGTTGCAACGTCATCGAAGGAAGCTTGGTTGCCAGCAAGTGAGGCTCAGCTGCAAGTGGAAGGAAGCTCAGCTATCGATAACTGGAGGGCTGCATGCAAGTGAGGGCTGCGTCAGGGAAGAGAGATGTGGGCAAGGGAATATTGCAACATGCAGGGTTGGGGTGGGAAAAGGGGAAAGTTCATCCCTTTTATAATGAACCAGTTAGACAAAAATTGGAAAAGTTAAATTCTAGATTTCCATCTGCCACGAATGCCTTCCAGAAACATTTTCCATTTCCAGATTTCCATTAGGCACAAACACCTCCCCCCTCCCCCCTTAATGCCAACGTTATTCCAACTGCAGTATCAACCAATCGACATCAGGTTTAGCCATGGTATTTGCAAGAAGGTAATGATCAACAAAGTTCACAACTTTAATTCTAACACTTAAGCAACAAAAACAGAAATACTCGTGCAAAGTACTACGATAATTCTAGCACTTACCTCAGCAACAGAGCCGTGCATCTTCAACTCCTCCAAAACGGCCATCCTCAGCTCAGACATCACAGCCTTGGCGCCGTCATCAGCAACGCAATCCTTCGCCATCTCGTATCTGTAACCGAAACAACAACCCGCGTTCATCAACATCAGTCATCACCACCATCGCTCGAGATTAAACCACAGACACCGCGCGTTAAAATCCGCATTCTCACGCTTGGGCGAATGCCTTGAGGAAGTGCGCGTCCTGGGCGATATAACGCCTAAATGTTCCCACATCCAGGGTCCCGGAGGCCAAGCAGACCACGAAGGGGCTATAAACTGCGAAAGCCGCCTCCTTCCTTGACTTTCTCCAGAACAACTTCGACGGCGGCATGGACTCCTCCGGCGCCGACGACATGGATGGTGGGAAAGAGGAGAACGCCACTGTTGCCGTGGCGAGAGGAGATGGGGATGGTCGCCGTAGTGGCGATGGTTTTGGGAATCGCGGCGACAGACGGAAGAGGGGGCGGAGGAAGGAGGGAGGGAGGGAGAGCATCTGCGAGCGACTGGAGACTGCAGCTGTGGAAAAATAATAGTAAGAAATAAAAAATCGACGGTTGGATTTGTACCGCACTACAGAAGAGGAGGAGATTTTAACTTACTCTGTTTACGTCATATCTTTTA
This sequence comes from Amphibolis antarctica, assembly GCA_024699675.1. Classification (NCBI taxonomy): domain Eukaryota; kingdom Viridiplantae; phylum Streptophyta; class Magnoliopsida; order Alismatales; family Cymodoceaceae; genus Amphibolis; species Amphibolis antarctica. The sequence goes on from JAMKPZ010000230.1 coordinate 139,983, forward strand.
TATCTTTCACCTCGTTCTTTTTTTTACTTTTACTTTTCTAAAATATTCTTAATTTTATAATAATTTTTAAAAAAAAATTTTATTTTTTATTATTAAAATTTCTTTTTAAAAAATTTAATTTTAAAATTATTTTCCAAAAAAATCATTTTTTTCAACTTTCTAAATACAAAAGTAAAAAAAAAAAAAGGCATCAATACCTTCATTTTTCATTCTGCAACATTTTACTATATTATTTTCTATACAACTTTTACGTTATATCTTATACATCATCATTTCTCATTGTGTATCACAATATTTAATGATATTATTTATCCAACAACTTTTATGTTATTTATTATTCGAGCATTCTTAAAAAAATATTAGCATAGTCTACATCGTATGTTTGGTTAACTCCTTGAGTGACTAGTTGTGCTTTGTAATGGTTGACAATCTTATCAGTTTTGTGTTTTATCGATATATAAATTTTTATCATTTAAATTATTATATAATTTAAATTTTATTTACTAAAATAGTTTCAACTTTAACTCTATTTAATTTTCAAAGTTAAAAAAAGTTATCTCTAAATATACCTTATGTATAACTGTAATATATAATAAATACAGCTAAAAGATAACCTCAAATGTAACCAAAGTTTACATACGTAAAAAAGTTTAAAATTTTAAAAATTTGAGAAATATGTTAAACAATTAAAATATTTGTATGCCGTGAAAAGTTGAGAAAAAATTTTATTTTTTAATGATATACGAATTTTGATTTTCTTTTTTTTAAAAGACTTTCTCACTTAGGAGTTAGATCCAAACGGTTCCAATTAACTTTAAAAGTTAGATTGAGTTAAAATTAAAATTAATTTTATAAATAAAATTAAAGTTATTTAGTAATTTAAGTATTGAAAGTTAATATATTTAAATTTACATAGTAATAATAATATTAAAAATAATTTTTAAATATCCACTAAAATCAATCTTAAATAAGACCTACCTTAAACTTTAGAGACTTACGGATCAACTAGCTCATGTATTTGCTCACTCTCCAATTAATGTTCCTCTGCTTTTGATTAGATTTTCATTTGTACCTTTGAAATTTAACGAAAAAGAAAATTTAAAAAATTTTATTATTAAAATTTTAAAAATCAAAAAATAAAAAATTTTATAGGATTGTTTGTATATCTTATGAAAATTTAGAAAAATTTATATTTAATTTTAAAAAAAATTAAAAATATTTTAAAATTTTAACATTTTAATAAAAAATTCATCATTTTGAATCAATGAATATTTTTGTCTAAATAAGAGGAAATTCTATTAATTTTTTATTTAAGTTAATTTTTCAAATATTTGAATCAACAGAAGTTCCTCTCCAAGTAAGAGGAACTTCTATTGGTATATTTGGAAAATTTTGTAATTTTGAATCAACAGATATTCCTATGCAAGTAAAGAAATGTCTGTTGGTTTTTGATTTAAGTTAATGTTTAATGATTTAAATCAACAGATATTCCTCTCCAAGCGAGAGGAACTTCTATTAGTACACTTAGGCTAATTTTGCAATTTTGAATCAATGGATTTTCCTGTACAAACGAGAGGAAATTCCATTGATATTTTATTTAAGTTAATTTTTCAAACATCTAAATCAATAGATATTCCTCTCCAAAAGAGAGGAACTTTTGTTGTTATATTTAGGTTAATTCCCTCATTAGACAAAACAAAATGTTGTCCATTCTTTCACAATGTTTATATACAACTTTAAAAAGTAAAACTGGATGAAAGAGTTCCTGCATCACATTCTTTCACAATATTCATATAAAAAGTAATAATGTTCATCAAATTATGAAAGTAGAACCACTGTCAAACATTATTTTACAATAGACAAAATAGGATGAAATAGTTAGACAAACACATTCTTTCGAGCCACTCCTTCTCTTCGTTCTCCTGGATACATAAAAACATACCTCTATCACTTGATTGCTGGAGAAGTACCATTGCAAACCTCCACAGGTTTAAACTTTGACTCACTCCAATGTTAAACAAGGTATCCTGACATCGATCAATTGAAAGATGGTTATTGTTCTCCTTGAACATTATCATAATATTCATAACGACATCAATTTTGTCCAATATAGCCTCTTTTAATTTTTTTCCCTTTTGTGACAAAACTTCTCCAATACATTGCTGCATAGATTTAGGACTTCTTGTTCTAGTTTGAGGAGTTGCACTCCTTGCATCAATGGCACCCACACTCCTTGAAGGAATATGGCAACTACTTCTTGTTATTGTCATCCCTTCAAAATGTTAGCCTAAGTTATCTACAAACTTAATTCCCTTTTTATGAAATTTTTCACAACCTGTTTCATGCTAGAAAAATGTCTTGTTGTGATTAGGATAATCAAGTAAATAGAAGTTGGCAATACATAATTTAAATATACATGTCAATTTAAATGATGCCCACCATTCATTATCAACATCATCCCATGTCTTTCTTATGAGATCCCAACAAATTCTTGTCTGACTTTCTAAAGTTCTCCAAAACTACCAATCTTTTCTCAATTTGTCAAATTTATTTTTTAGTTGTTGTTTTGTTCTAACGTATCCAATCTGTTGAAACAACCTCTGTCTCTAACATTTTGTATCCTTTTTTATCTAGGTGTGTTCCAGGTTTGTGTCCAACATTTGCTAGGTAGTTCAACAAGTCACCGTAAAAAGATGCTCAAATAGTTACATAATGTACTAACACATTGCAATATATAACAAACATGAAATCAAAAAATACAGTTCAAGGTCAATACTCAATGACAAATTAAATGGGAAAATTAAATTGTTTACATTCAGACCATTCTTAAATAATAATGTCAACACCGAAACAGAGATGATGTCAAGCACAAGCATTTCATTAAAGTAAACATGAATATATAAACAAGTAAGGCCAACTACAACCTACAGGTAGATGAAAGCAGTTCATTAATACATGACATAAAAAAATAAAAATTCAACAAGTTTGGTTGTGAACATGTTTCTATTCACATCCTTGATGTCATAATTTCATCACGAATGACATCATGTACAACACTCATATTATTATCATCACAAACTTGTGCACTATTATGTGCATTATGGTCATTGCACTCCTCATCTGCATTGCTTGAATCTTTATCATTCAATGCATCAACTTTTGTTTGACTTTGTTGTTCCATAATATAGTTTTGTAGAGTCATACATGCAATAACAATTTTCTCTTAGGTTGGATATGAAAATGGAGGCATTGAATTGAGTATATTTCATCTCTTCTTCAAAATACCAAGTATAAGTAGTTGAAATGTTCTTCTGTGCCTCTTAACTGGGATGGCTAGAAAGAAGGTATATGATATATTGTCATTTGATACAAAGCAAGAAAACTATTACCATTTGGATAGCTTGAGTTCATAAGGTAATATTTTCCTGTAAGATGCAAAATAATTTTAGATAAGTGATATGAAAACAATGGAATATTTTTAAATAATACATTGAAACAAATAGGGCAAGTAGGTACTAATGTAGGACTAACCTAGAAGTGGATAAGGGAAGTCATGTTGTGGATCCTCTTCACGAGACACCACAATTCCTTACTAGTGTAAGTATTTATTGTGTCTCTGGAATGTTGCAATGCTCTTGCATCATTCTATTTTTTTGATCATGACTTATAGTTTGTAGGAAAATCTTCATTTATTCTTCAACACTAACTTAATAATTGTGTATTAAAAGATTATGTTCTTGTAAAATATAACAAAACTTCTTAAAGGTGTCCGACATCAATCTACAAGTGTCGAAACAAACTCTCCAATGATCATCTAACATGTTTGACACAACTTGACTACCTATATATCTGACATTATGCATTGATTGAATAGGAGGGTATGCACTTTTAAACCACTTGACGATCTTTGGCAAAACAATCCGAAGAAGTTCAATTTTCTCAAACAACTCCATTTCTAACCAATTAGTCCTTTCAAGTAAAGACTTCAATGACTTAAGGTCAATATTTTGCACAAATAGTATTATGTCCTTCGATTGTATGTCAATAATTTGTTCGATGTGTTTCACTATGCATATTGTAGTCATAAAAATGCAAATTACCAACAACATATGTTATTCAATAGATAATATTTCAAAATGTTTCAATAGCAAATTCTCATACCACTTTTCACAACCAGTTTCAAAATGTTTCAATAGATAATATTTCAATGTACTTGCAAGTCATACAAATGTAGCATATCAAATAATCAAATATGTAAATATCTAATATTTATAACTAATTTTTAGGAAACCATGTACAATGTCTTCTATGAAAAATAATACGCAAGATATAACAACTTCTAAAAGAAAATTTTCAAGGCTTACTCCATTTTTTTCACAAACTCTAACTGTTGGCACGATCCCTTTTTGGAAACAAATATCGAATGATGTACAAGTTCGTTAGAATAGGCTAATCGATGGTTGATTTGCATAAAAAAACATGAGAAAGGGGGTTTTTAGGCGATGCGTGTGGGAAGATGCATAATAAACGAAAGGCAAGAGCAAGGGAAGATGTGTAATAATATTAGTGTTGAAGAAGACGAATGTTGGCCCTTGATCATCGAAGGGGGGAGAAGGGCGAGGGATCGGGAAGATGCGCAACATCGGGTTCGTATGGTGTTGAAGAAGACAGACATTAGGCAATAGACGACGATGATAGGGTGACAATAAGGTTCCAATGAACAATGCTCGAAGCCAAGAGGGGGGAGAAGGGCAATAGTTTGCAGAAGGAGAAAAATGTCGATCTGTGAAATGGGAGTGACTGTTTCGTAATAAATGAAAGTATTATTTTAAAAATAAATAAGTTAATATTTATTGATTTAAATAATTTAAAATAATATTTTACGATAAGGATTTAATTTCATATTCAATAAATTACTATAAGAATTTAATAATGTATAGTGATTGAAATAGAAATCTTTTCTACCGAATGAATGAAGCAAAGAATTCAATTCATGAAAAGACAGTAACCCAAAGACATTGTTAAAGGTACTGATAGTAATTTTTTGCTATAAATGTTTAATCTTAATTGTTAATTTCGTGATCCATGACTCTTAAGGTGTGGTTTATACTTTCATAATCTATGATAAGAAAGTTACAATATATATATATATATATATAATGAGAGAAAATACACTCTAGTGGTATTTTCTTTTGACACTCCAGATCAATGATTGAGATTTAACCTAGACTATTGAAAAATTTTAATAAAAAAATTTTTTTTATTAGATTTTTTAAAAGTAAATTTTTAAAAAAATCATAAAAAATACAATAAGAGAAGCATGATTTAAAGATGACCACTAGAAAAGTATTTCTAGTGATGCCATGGAGAATTGGCACCCATAAAATATATTTATATATATATATGTATGTGTGTGTATGTATGTATGTATTTCCATGGAAAAATTTACGTAAATTTTGTTTAATAAATGAATCACATCTTAAAAAGTGGTCGCTAGATAATAATGTATTAAATGTGGAAAGAAGATAGATTCCATGAAAATATGGGGACCTGGAAATTTGGGAAATTGAAAATTATAAAAATTTCCTAGATTTTTAATCTTTTGTGTAAAAAGAAAATTTTGAAAATTTTTTGATGATATGAAAGAATGATTTTCCACATTTTCACCCATTCATCCTCTAAAAATTCTACCCATTCTAGAAAAATTAGGATCAAACTCGCGTAGTTGTGCGTCCACTGCACTTACTCATTTAACGCAATCACTCCTTTGTTGTAGTTACTCCTTTGCCACAACTGCTTCTCTACTATAGTCACTCTCTACTTGTCGTAGCTACTCCACTTATCACAACAAAAAAGGTAACAAATACACTCCTCAAATTGTTATGAATAGCTCTATTATGTGTCCTAAACCACAGAAATGACATGAAAGATTTGTTTTGATTTTTAACATTAAGATTTTAGTTGAAATTTTTCGAAAATAATGGCATGAAATGTTTGTTCCAATTTTCAACTTTGAAATTTCTATGAACATATATGAAGATTCGAGAAAAATATTGATATTTTGATTCCAATTTATAAAATGCGTAAAGACATTGCAACAACAATGTAGAACAGAGAGAACTTTATAAATTTTTATAATGAATGTATGTGTTAATTTTGTTTAATTTACATAAGGACATACCAATTGAATAATTGAATATTTAATTTTAAATATTTGAACTTATTTTTTAAAGCTGTTAATCATGTAGGTGAAATGTATATGAAATTTTTTTTAAATTTTTCATGCGTGCACAAACAAATAAAATAAAAATGTAAATTTTCTAGATTTTCCATTTGGCACATAAATGATCATTCTAAATTTTTTTTTTCTAAATTTTACTTTCCTTTACCTTTTCCTTTTATAAAATTTCATTTTTTTTAATTTTCAAAATACACAAATGGACTCATAATGTATTAGAAGTGGAAAAGATAGTTGTGAAAATCATGTTAATATTTAGATTAAAAATTAGCATACTTCTGTAGAAATTTATAAAATATTATATTAATATTAATATTAAAGTTATATTTGGACCCTTTCTATTTTTGTATTTTCTATTATATATCTCTATTTTTTATTATACATCGCAACAGAAAAGGGTGAAAATCATGTTTCTTATCATGTCATTATTCTATATTTAGATTAAAAATTAGCATATTTCTATTGAAATTTATAAAATATTATATTAATATTAATATTGAAGTTATACATCTATTTTTCATTATACATCATAATAATTTACAATAATATTTATTAAACAACTTTAAAATTTTACACTTAAAAACCATATTAAGGTCTCATTCATGAACTACTTTTTCCTATTTCCAAAATTACTCTTATTATCGTGATGACGTAGGGTTTCCAATTACACTCTTTTCATAATTTTTTCATTATGATTTTTAATCACATCAATATTCTTATATTTTAAATAATTATATTTTATACTTAAATTATATTATTACATAAATACTAAATAACTTAAATTCATCGTAATCACATCAAATGTCAATTCATCATCAATTTTTATGCATGAAAAATGTTATTTACCTAACATTTATTTTGAAATCATTTCTGCCGAGAATGACTTTTAGCAATATAAATACTATATAAAATTCTTATAATTTCTTAAAAAATATGAAATACACCGTATACTTCCACCTGTATCATTACGAAGCATATTTGTGTTAATTAACTCATCGTATATAAGAAGTCAAACTTCCATACATAATTTTTATTAAATTTTCTTAATTTCTCATATTGTGCATAAGCATTCAGATAGATTTTTTTAATTTCCTCGGTTGTGTACAAATAGACTTATAAATTTTAAATTTTTAGAATTTTTATTTCTTGAAAAATATTTTAATTTTTTTTAAATTTTCTGTATACACAGGCCTTAAATGTAAAATGCCACTAAAGTAATATCTCAGTAGTTGAAGACTTTTTACTAAAATTTATAATTTTGAGTTTTAAAAATTTACTAATACAGTAAAATTACCTTAAAGTAATAATTTTCAAAATAAGCCTTAAGAGAGAGTTTGTGTCTTCAAGAAATATTAGAAATTTTTTTAAAAAATTTTAGAT
>JAMKPZ010000231.1:0-73161 GCA_024699675.1 Amphibolis antarctica
TTGAAAATGGTAAGGGAAGATACTACTGATTGTTTGAAACAGAGTAGGGTGGCTGGCATCGTAGTGCCAACCTTCCTCAAGGAGAAAATAGCCTCTCATGTTGAGAGAGAGGTAGGTCAAGAGCAATTAGCTCGCCCAAATAATCGTTTGATGCATGATTTAATAAAAAGGAAGTGTGTTTTCTGGTTCCATAGAGAGATATTTTGTTTAGCCACTAATGGGTCGATTAAGATCAAGACTGGTACATATTTTTGTACTCCATGGAAGACAATAAGATCTCAGAGGTCATTGTCCACAGAAGATTGGATGAGGTTGATTAAATTTGACCAGTTTGAGTTATCCTCATCCGGGTGGCATAAGGGTAGTTTGCAAAGAGACCACACCAAGGAGAAGATTTTGAATGATTTGAAATATTAGTTGAAACACTTCCAAACTAAGGTTGAGAGGGAATTTATGACTCTCCCTAATGTAGTGACATAGACTATTGAAGATTACACTCAGCAAACTTAGCAGGATGAGTGTGCAATTAGGCCCAAGAAAGTCTTGGATCAACACATTGTCTGCACCAAGGCTTGAGTTGTGGTTTACAAAGGCTGTGTACTCCATCATCCAAGACTTAAACAGAGATGCAGTGGTTATGGATGATGTGTATGCCTGCCTTCCCAAGGACAGAGATGAGAGGGAACAATATGAGTTTTATATGCAGACCTACATCTCTCTCGAGGAAAGCCAAGAAGTAGCTGAGATTGCCTCCCAATGTGCCCTATATGAGTGGAGGCAACACACTATAGAGCAGGCTACCCATGCTGTGGAGATGGTAGAAGTTGAAGCCCTACAGAAGGTAGCTGAAGTCAAGGTGAAAGAAGAGCCCTGGGAGGCTGATTTCAAAGCATTTAGTGAGATGATGGCAGGTCCATCCGAGCCACAAGAGGTTGAGAGAGTTGTTGGAACATCTCAACTTCCTATGAGCAATGAGAATTGGACAGAGACAGACTCTAGAGAGAAAGAAGAAGAAGAACAAGAAGAAGAAGAAGAACAAGAACAACAACCACCACCACTGCAAGTACCAACACCACCACCACAGCAACAACCACAACAAGCAGAAGAGGAAGAGGAAGACATTCCAGTTGTTGGACAGGAGGGAGGGGTAACAGCGAGTAGTGATGATGAACTCACCCTAGGGGAGTTAATTCATCAATACAGAATGGCAGTGAATCACTAGTCCACAAGGAGGTTCCTCAAGTTGAAGAAGTGGGGCATCAATCGAAGATGCAAGTATACTTAAGCTTTTATGTTTAATATTTGTTGTTTTTGTTTTCTTTCAATTTCTCCCTTTTTAGTAATTTAAAATGTGATTTTTTTAAATTTAGGTGGAAGGATCTACTATTGGAGTAGTAGTTCCATATTTGGAACCCCAAGATAGTGAAGGGGTCAATCAAACCATCCTCAAAGCCATTCAGTTTGCTTCAAAGGAGGGTCAGGTAATAATTTAAGCTAAATTACCTTCAAGTCTATTTTAGGTTTCCATTTTATTTTTTTTTACTCTTTGTATGCATGTGATTATATGTTTTCCCCTTCTTCTTTTTATATATATATATAGTGTGAGCCAACTTCCCCTAAAAGGGAAGAAGAAGAAGAAAAGAAAGAAGGACAAGAGGAAGAGGAAGAGGAAGGAGCTACTGTCAATCCTCTAGCCTCAAGTCCAATGCAGGTGGATCTGGATTTAGGGCAAACAGAGATTTCTGCCGAACAGCAACCAAGTTTTGGTGGAGAAGAAAATAGAGCCTTAGTGAAGTTCTTGAAAATAGAGCCAACATCTATTTTAAAAGTTTTGATTAGATTAACCTTAAAATGTTTAAATTGAAGCTCTTGAAAATTCTTCTTAACCCCACTGAAAATATTCAGTTCTAATTTTTGATCACCCCAAGCTAATTCTATCCAACCATTTCTGCAACTTATGCAAGCATCGATTGTAGCTAAAAATGGTCTTCCCAAGATTATTATAGCTTGATCTTGAGTTATACTTGAAGCTTTTGTTTCCATTACAGTAAAATCAACAGAGTAGACAAACTCCATAACCCTTACCAAAATGTTTTCCACTTTTCCTAAAGGTATTCTTTGCTTACTATAATTCTGATCGATTCCAGTATTAATTGGTAAATTATCTCCAAGACTTGTTATACCTGTATCAGTACTTTGAACACTTTGATCATCTTGTAAGATTGACCAATTTGAATAATTTTCATTTTGTAATTCATTCAGTCTGTTATACTCTTCAGTATTTCGTATTATTTTATCTAGTTTGTCCATTAATTGCTACATTTGTAGTGATATATTTGATTGTAATTTTGATTTTCATTCATATGATTATACTTTGAATAACAATTTTGCATTCTAGAATTGCCATTACAGTCCCACAAATTAGAATTGTCATTCTAGTTATATTTATTTTGAGATTTAACATTAAGTCCTTCTAAATCATGCTGTGAAGAGTAGTCATTAAACTCCATAGGTAAATAATCTCTTCTAACATAATTAGAATAATTATAATCCTCATACCTAGTCCTTGGAATAATCCCAAAATCACCCTTATAAGAGTTATATGAGTCCATTATATAATTCAGAATTTAAATACAAGACTCTACTCTGGAATAGCAATAAGACTACAAAATAAAATTTAACAGCAATAATGCCAATAAATCATATTGCAGCCTTAGCTAATACCAAAATAGCAAAAAGTAACATCAATTGCAAGAAATTAAGCAATCCCCGACAACGGTGCCAAAAACTTATTGACTTGCAACTGACACTTGTAATTCTTTTCTTATATAAATTGTCTGTGCGAAATAATTTTAATTCACTACAAGTGCACGGGTTTAGATGTAATTAGTATGCAAGTACAGGTTTGTCCACCGAGATTAGTTTTTGCTTGGTGCTTAGCTGAATTGGTGACTTCAATTAAGTGAAACAATTGATTAAATATCTTATAAGCAATGTCACGGTTGCCTTATTCCAATTAATCACTAGGATGGTCTTTAAATACTAATTGTGTTACACTTTCCAAAGGATTTTACTTCCAAATATTTAATTCTTCTTAAGCTTTAACATTGTACACTTTAGTTTGCATAAAATTTAACATTCTACACAGAAGCACTTAACCCTCAAGGTAGCTCATGGGTAAACGTCTCTACCCTTGAACTTACACATAGGTTGTGTGATAATTGTGGGTTTCATATGTAAAAACAGCACGATTCAAATTGGCTGAAACTTCGAAGAGTTGAATGATTATATTTTTGGTCTTTTTATATATTTCAAAATACAACACACAATACAATACAAACAACTTCTAAAAGTAAGAATGCAACATTTAACATTACAGAAAATATAAAAACATATTCTAATTACTGTAACTAAGTTGATAAAGTGTGTGATTGTAGATTTGAGTGTAGTTGTAAAAACATAAAGTAAAATAAAGAAAATAAAAATGGAAAGAACACCTAATGCTTTACTATAATTTCTCCCTTCGAAACTTGCTTAGGCTAGGAACTTCTCTTTGTCTTTACTTCCAGTCCACTAGGTTGTCAATCTGGCAGGCCTTCCTTTCGACCTTGCAGTGAAATTTTGGGGCGTCAATCCGCAATTACACCTAGGAACAAAAGAGGAAGCAATCGGCACCAAGAGTCTCTCCTTCAAGGATACACTTAGGTTGAGAAAAGAATAGCAAATGCACTACACGAATGGTTGGAGAAGAGGAGGTCGTCAATCTCCTCTCGGAAGAGATGAGTGGGTGGAGGATGGAAGATGGAGAAGATGGAAAATACTCTATAAATGGTGGATGAAGGAAGAAGAGGGAGGGGGCTTAGTTCCAAGGCTACAGGACTATTTTATAGATGGGAGAATTGGCAATTTATGAGCTGGTAGTTAACAAGGGCATGGTGCACGTTCGAACATGTGAGATCATCCCATGTAATCCACTACTTTAGCCTATTCGTCCACGTTCTTCATGGTTGAGCTATAGCTGAATTAATATTTAATTCTGCTTTGTCATGTAATTCCTTCAGTTACTTATCAAATTTCCCTACAAATACATCTGAAATACCTTTCGTGAAATGCATCATATTACAGGAGAAATAATTCATAACATTTAGATATTGACTGTAATTGCAATTGGTTTAATATCAATGAAATTCATTGCACAGAACAAATAGAGTACAGGTCCAAGGGTAAACCAATTTACCCTCGCGTAAGTTCGTGGGTAAACCGTTAATGCTCACAGAATGGTCCGAGGGTAAACAAGATAACCCATGGATAAGTCCGTGGGTAAATAGCTTAACCCTCGACCTTGCATTTAAGCATAAATCACGAGTTTTTCTTTGTATATTAATCGTTCTATTAACAACCTAAAGAGTCAAATGTCAGTCATTCATTCCTTTCTCAATAGGTAATAAACATAAACATAATTAACAACTCAAAATGTAATTCATGCGTCATTAACGTGAATAATCATGCATACTACTTAAAAGTATAGTTAACCTTGTAATCATCATAATTCAATGCAGAATGCAAATAAAACTCATTAAAACACATGAATTAATATCAATAAAATGCACGCTTTTGAGTCTAAACATCATCCCACACATAAGCGTGCTGGTAGCTGCATCCTCAACAGCAACCAATTCGGCAACTTGTTCGAGTCAACCAATTCCACTAAAGCAGCAGAGCTAGGCAACGTCACCAAGCCTCTCACTTGGTAGTTAAAAACCTCTGATCGAGATGTCGCACAGTGAGGTCGGGCCAGCCAGCCTGTCTAGCCTCTGTGACATCTTCAACAACCAACGTCCTAGGGCAGAGCTATGGGCATTCTGGCCCTCCCCCTCTTTAGTTACCTAGCAAATTAAAGCAGCATAGGAAGAACAACGGTCTCGCACCCTAGGCAGGCGAACACAACCAATCCATCCCATTCTTGTCCGTAACCATCATTGGCTTCCACCTCATAACAACCCGGCAATCGATCTATTCGCCCAGCTTTCCACCAATTGCTCAGGGGGGAAACTCTATTCAAGAATCTTGTCCAGCACCTTTACTACCAGAACGTCAGCATCCCCATGCAATACTAGGGGCATTTTTCCCTTCACTCATAGAAGACAGGTACACCTCCCTTTCCTTGCTAATACCATTTCTATGATCTACATGTCAAACCTTGCATACACAATAGGTAGTCCATCCTTCAGTTTCTCAAACCGCATTTGGTGCTAAGGAAAGGGGTCGACAAGGCTAGCGATGCCTTCATTCCCAACAGTCAGTATAGAGTTCGGGTCTCGATCCGCCAGAAACCACTATGGTCTTCTCCTTCAGATCCCTTGGGCTTGGCATCCCCAAAGTCCACCAATCTTCACTTTATCCTTTATTTGATTCTCTGAGAAGCAGAGCAAACATTCCTCTGCACATTTCCCATCGAATTGTTTTATATTTTTAGCAAGATCTGAGAATCTGTGTTTGACACATTCTCTTCTAGTACCTGCAAGCATGTTGGGTCTTTCTCAAACCCTGATTGTCGGTCTCCCTCCCTCTTGGTCTTTCAACCTTGCCTAGGGAGGGGCATTCTGTTGACACCTCATACTCGGGGATATGCAGTTGACATCGTGGTTAGTCTGGGCCAAACATTCGGTCCCTCATGATTTCGAGTTTAAGTTAAGTATTGTACTCCTAGGTGCCAACTAGGACACCCTGAAAGTTCGAGCCAGTAGTCGGCTATACCAGCCGACAGCTAGACTTCTTAGGCAGAAGTTTCGTTTCGTCTTCCACCTCATGCCTCTCGTCCAATGGACTCATTACTTGTCTGACGGTCATTGGTCAACCAGAGATTCTAGTCGAAATTTCTGCTTTTATGAACATTTGGTTTACGGAACTTCCAATTTTTGCATTTGGCAAACCGTAGAGTAAGGCCTATAATGTTACGGCCAACCGTAGAATAAAACCCGTAACATTACGGCCAACCATAGAGTAAGGCCTGTAATGTTACGGCCAATCGGACAATAAAACCGATAATGTTACGGCCAACCGTAGGGTAGTACGCGAACCTTGACGATGGAGGGGCAGTGCATTGCCCAACTCTTGCAGCCTAAAGGCGTGAAACCAATCTCCAAGCGACTAACAGTACAAGTACAAATCTTCAGACTTCCGCGGCAGAAACGACGAAATTCCGACCAAAACAACAGAATTCTACCCCATTGAGCTGGTCATTTCAAGAGTGCTTGGAGACACTACGCGAGATCAATCCCTTAGTAGCAGACATAGATATCCAGATTTCCATGGTAGGAACAACGAAATTCCGATCAAAATGGTGAAATTCCGCCCCGTTGCACTGGTTGTTTTCAGAATGCATTAGATATCGCTACAACGAGCTAGCAAACACTTCGCCTTCAGCAATAGAGGAGGCAAAATTCCAGCCTAGAGTGTCGGCACCTCCAAACGATTCCTGGTGCTCAGCGAGCCCAATCGTTGTCTAGTCAACATAACATGCACAACACTTGGCCTTCCAATGCTCATTGGTTTGACTTCGTGAAACATTGCGACCTTAGCCTATAAATAGCCCTCCCTATACCACTAGGGGGAGGTTCGACTTCTCGATCCCACAATTGCTCAAGTGTCTAGGCATCCCAACACCTGACGTTGACCACCTGCTCCATCTGACTTCCAACCTTCGTCCGCGACTGACCGTCCATGCATGAGAGCTCACCGGCAACGACTCTAGCCCAACCTTCCTACAGGTTAGTCATCCCACTGATAGGAAGGGGGGAGATGGATCTTTTATTGATAGCTATCTCCCCTGGTCGTCCATGGCTTCGACCAAGGGAAGCTTATTCCTCTCTCGGGATCACCCTCGGTCCCCATCTTCTTTTTGTTTTGCATGTACATCTCAATATTTTGCATGTTGTTTTGTGGTTGCTTGCAAGTTTTTTCCTTTTTCCCTGGTCCTCCATTGCTTTGACTAAAGGTGGGTGGAAGTTCATCAGGGCTGGCGAACTTCCCTTACATTTTATTGGACTTCCCCTACGTTTTATCAGAGTTCCACCCGTATTTACCAAATTTTCGTCTTGTTTTACCGCCATCTTGATGAATGTCCCGAGACTTGACTCCTTGAGTCCTTGTACGGCACCAAGATGAATTTATCAGATTTTGGCCTGTATTTACTAGATTTTTGCCTCGTTTTACCGCCATCTCGACGAATGCCCCAAGACCTGATTCCTTGAGTCCTCGTGCGGCTCCCAAATGGATTTTTCAGATTTTTGCCTACATTTATCAGATTTCCGCCTCATTTTACCACCATCTTGGTGAATGCCTCGAGACCTAACTCCTTGAGTCCTTGTGCGGCTCCCAAATGGATTTATCAGATTTCTGATTGTGTTTATCGGTTTTCCACCTCTTTCCTTTTTGTTTTGAGACTAGTTGGATTAGGGCACGTCAAGAAACTCCTAATCAAATGATTAGATCTTCCCTTTCACTTTACCCTGCATTTTAGTTAGCTTGTGCATCAATCACAGTAAGGAGGCCAATTTATGCTAGGCTGACTAGGGGTGCCTAACGCCTTCCCCACCAATACCCTAGATCCTTACTCATTATCTCTGAGTAGCAGACCTCTTGTTTTGATTTTCTTAGAGATTTTACACCTCATTCCTGAGTTGAAGAGCGCATTCTCTTCCTCTTCTTGTTTTCCTTGTTTTCCAGTAAAATAAGGTGGCGACTCTAATATTTTATTCATAACTTTCAACTTATTTCTCAAGTCCCATGTGTTTGTTATTCTCTTAAATAGCTCCAACCAATATTTGGGTAGAAAGAAGGGTAACAAGTTGTTCAAGAAGCAAGTAGCTCAATATAGTAAAGTTCTGGTAAAGAATAGATAACAACTTCTAAACAATCTGAGAATCAAACTTTGGGTGCTTACTTGAATAGTTTGCGAAATCAAAGTTTAAATGATTCTATTCATACTAAAGAGTTGGAACAGGTTGAAGAGGTGATAAAGTCTTTAGAAGAATAGCAACTAGTTCCTGACAATGTTTCAGTTGAACAAACGATAGAAGAGGTTCTTGAGTTGCATGTTGATAATGAGAATGTTGATGAGCAACAAGAAGCATCTTTTGGTGAAGAAAACCTGACATTGATTGAATATCAATTATGGTAAGGATCCTCACTCTCATGGACAGTTACAATATTTAGATGAATTGCACAGTAAAACCAAGTTCATAGCTAAAATTCTACAAGCAGAAGTATTTCAAAAGAAAGGGCATTCTGAGCATGTAGATGGAAATTGCTTGTATGCTACTTATGCTGTATTGCAGAAAATACAAGTCAATTGGTGCACACTATACCCTCTCTTTCATCCGGTGATCACCTGGAGACCCACGAACTTGACCGACAGATGGGCCGAGGCACAGAGAAAAGGAAGTGGTGGTGTGGAGCATAATGCCATGAGAAGCGGATGGATCATGACACGGAGTTTCCACCTTGTTTTTGCATAGAAAACAAGGAAAACCTGATGGGGAAGGATTCATACACCATCAAAAAGGATAAAAAGCTTGGAAACATAAAATAACAATGTGAAGTATCGCAAAAACAAATGGTATTTGTGCAAATGAGAGAACTAGATAAGGGACTCAAGGTACTGTTGGGGAAGGTGTTAGGCACCCCTAGACAGTTCGGGTAGTCCCGGCCTCTCTCCGGCTCCAAGAGGGAATGTAGTGGTCAGCCCAATCTAAGTCAGCAAGGATCCATGCTAATGGCCTCATCTTAGAGGATCCACTAGGGCATTTGGGAGGGGTAGCATTACTCCTCCCAGAAGATGAATGGGAAACCTCCAGCGCTAGGACTCATGCGAGACCTAGTGGGAGGAGAGATGAGATAAAAAAAGACACAGTAGTCGCCTAGCGGAAGGCTGGGTGAATACACCGAGTGCCAAGTTGCTAGGAGGTGGCGTCAAAGAGGGTTCAGGAATACGACACGACTAGCTGGTTGTGTTCACCTACTCGGGGTGAGAGACCGCTTCTCTTCACTTGAAGACTACCAAGACGATGTTGCTCTTCATGGTAGCTACCGCCAAGGACCACTAGCTGAAGAGCCGAGTGTCTGGTGAGACTACTGGTCTACCTATTAGAAACCCAGGTACAAGGGTGGATTCCGCCCGACACACCACCTCTCCTTCTAGGTGCAAGGATTCATGCACCCAATTTCAAAAGACTAGAGAGGCAGGGAAAACCATGAGAAGGCAGCCGTACAAGAGCAAAGATGATGTGATGGTAGCAATCGAATGCACACGGTGAGGAAAACATTTGGTGAACAATAAAACTTGACAAAAACATTGGTGAATGTATAAAGAAGAGTGGGTTCTCACAAGGAAAGTCATCGGATGGATAACCCAAATGGAAAACAATGTTAAAACAATTCTCCACCCATCCTTGGAGGATTCACCAAGCAGGGAGAGAGGGTGCAGGTGCCTTTTGGAAGTATATCCAAAGGACTGAACCCACGAGCACCCTCCAAGCTTCCACTTGTGCATTGGAGAGGGTGCAGGTGCCTTTTGGAAGTATATCCAAAGGACTGAACCCACGAGCACCCTCCAAGCTTCCACTTGTGCATTGGAGAGGGTGCAACTCCACAAAAAAAGCTATTATAAAGAAGGTCATGGCGAGGGAAGAAAGGAGGTCATCCTCCCTAGTGCATGTGGCATTGTGCGACACTAGGAAGGAGCTCCCCTTGCCAGAGGTGTCAGAGTTTACCTTAAAGGAGCTTCGGTGACGGTCGGAAGGGATCTTCTTCACTACCGATGCTCCTAGGGTTCTTTCTACTTAGGGTTTGGAAGCCTTTTTTCTTTCATGGAAAAGACGTGCATTATATAGGGGTCTTTTCCTATGGCTTTGTGGATATAGATATGTTATCTCATGGCATACTTTCTATTTTACTTTGAGATTTGCACTACTCATTAGGCGCAAAGTTTAAACAGTGTTAAAAAAAAAAAAGATCCTACAATGCCTGGGTGCTCCCGTTAGAGCACACCATTTGAATATCAGCCGATGTCTGGGACGAATGTACCGACCGTCGGATGAAGATACCAGCTGCCAAGTCATGGGCCGGAACCTAGTCCCTAGTAGGGGGATTAGCGGAATTTTCCTTTTCTCTAGAGGAAAATCAACAACCCCATTAAAACTTCACTAAAATTGGAGGGTTAAGCTTAATTCTACAATGAAATTGGGAAGTTAGCATAAAGCCCCATATGCGTGGATTCAAGGGGAAAGCGTGGAGGCCGGCAGCCAAGGATGTGCGGTGCTTGCAAGCCGGCAATCGCGTACTTACTAGGCATCCGGGTCAAGGCTTAATATATGTGGTAACAAGGTGCAATAGCAATGGGACCTTGTTTTAAGAAGCGATTGGAAAACAAGCCTTTGTTGCACGAAATGGGCAAACAATGGAGTTCCGTTGTGAGAGGGCTAAGGGGAACTTCCTCTCACCCAAGGGAGAGTTGGGAAGTTGGCTGTCAGGCACTAGGTACCAACCTGCAAGTCGACAGCTACATTCTTACCAGGCAATCAGTTGGAGCTGAGTATGGGGCCTCAACAAGTTTTATCCTATGGCTGGTCTTAACACTACAAACTTTACCCTACGTCTGGCTATAATATTACAAGTTTTACTCTATGTGTAGTCGTAACATTACGGGCTTTACTCTATGGTTGGCTTAAATAAAAATGGAAGTGCTAGCAGAAGTTCCATCACCTACCGGATGACCAACATCGACAGCCGCGTACCTACCTAGCAACCGGTTGGAGCCGAGTATGGGGGGCTGAACACACTATTTTGAATGCCATACAGAATTGGCATTTAAAATTATTCTATAGAATTAGTCTTGTCAAATTGATTGGCAGTGGATATGAAGTCAATCAGTGGACAAGGAAATCAATCATGACAAGATCGTTTATAATTACAGATTTAGAGAAATTTATCCACAAGTCACAAATTCCTCAATTACAACACCAAGCAAATGAATAGGAACAAATACACACTTCATCGACCACAGAAACAAATTTGTTAACTCTTGAAGAGATTGCATACTTTACACAATTTAGAGAGCAAATAGGTTGACAAGTGACACAAACTATGATTAACACTATTTAGAATCAAATGAAGAATCAATGAAAATTTGTATTTTTCTGATTGCTTGTTAATTTAATAATGATACTTAATATTTGTGTTGACATATGTTTGTATTTTACATTTGTTTGTATGCTTTGATTATAGATATTACTTGTTACAAACACTTGTTTGCTAACTGTTCAGTATGATTATGCATGTTTTATATTATTTATTTGTTCAGTTCTAGTTGGAAATCTCATCTTATATTTTAATTATTCTCTATAACTCAAGTTTTTTTTTTGGATAATAACAAAAAGGGGGAGATAATTAAACCATCAAATTTATTCAATTTTGTCATCATCAAAAAGGGAGAGATTGTTGAGTATTATGTTTTGATGATGAATATTTGTTGAATGTTTAATAAATATTTTTAGTATTTAATCATTCTAGAAAAATTATGGTGATTATTGCTTAATTATTTAACACTTGTATTTTTGATTCAGATTAAGTGTTTAAGTTAGTAGATTAAGTGTATTAATTTTTAGAATACTTAAGCTTGAAATTCAAAGGGGTACAATTGATTTAGAAGTGTTAGATAAGGTTAAAACTTTATAAAATCAATGATTAATGTCATGTGAAAATTTAAGTATACATGTGATGTGAGAATCAGTGTTTTAATGTTAAAAGTCCGAAAAAGTTAGGAAACTAATGAATAATGTTCAGAGTTTTAACATAGGCATGTGATTTCTTAAGATTGGCATATGAATTCTAATGTGCACATGGTGTGAACGGTAATAAGCATTTTAACATTAAAAGTCCAAAAAGATGAGGGAAGTGATGACTATGTTTTAGAGTTTTAGTGAATGCATGTGAGTGTGTTAAGTTAAACATGTGACAGGTTGAGTTTTAGGATATGAACAGTATTCAACATTTTAAGGTTAAAAGTCTAAATATTTTTGGAAGTTAATGTTAAAATCCTAAAACTACTTAAGTGATAATTCTGGTTGAATAATTTAACATTTTATATTTGAATCATTCTTAAGTAATCGTGTAGAGACATAATTGAGCTTTTACAAGTGAAACGTGGCTGAAATCGTGGATTTTGAAGATTTCAAAGTAGAATGGTTGGATTGTTGATGTTCCAAAACAATTCAGAAAAATAACTGAAAATTCGAGAAAATAGGACATAGTCAAGATGAACATGGGATGAAACAAGAAGTTATTGAATATTTTAATGACATGTTTAAGAGTTTTCATGGACATAATGGAAGAGATGGAAGAAGTATATTTTGCTCTATAAATACACTTGAAAACTCGACTAATCAAGAATTCATTAAATCAGGAAGATAGAGAGGTATTTTAGAGACGTAGATCCAACTCAAGCTCAAGCTCAACATCAAGATTCAACTCGAAGAAGGTTTCAAAGGTTCAAAGCTTCAAAGTTGAAGTTAGTTTGAGGTTGAAGATCAAAGGTGAAGATTCAAAATTATTGATCAAGTAAGAGTTATACTATAATAGTTAGAATTTGTAAAGAGGGATATTGTATTTTAGCTTAGTGTTATACTTGTATTATTTGAGGCAAAATCGATTCCTCATACTCTTCTTGAGTGAATTAGAAAGTTTTATTTGAATCTACAAGAAGGGAGTTGTATTTAAACGTTGTAAGGAATCTCTGTAAATAAAATTGAGATTTTTCTGAAAATTTTGTGTAATTGTGTTCTTGTTTATCCACTAGAGAATAATTTTTCTAAAGACACAATTCACCCCTACTCTTGTGATCCTAAACACCACTAAATCGATCCTACACACGTAAATCCCTATGTCATTCTATTCTTCTCCTTCTAATTTTCCACAAATCTCGATGAGTTAAGTGTTTACTGTTACATTGCCGTAACAATGAGACTGAGTGCAACAGGATTTTGCAAGATCAACTTCCCTTTCACTATACACTAAAATAAACATTAGAAATACAAAAGATAGAAATTACCTAAATCATGTGTCAAATAATGTCTCCTAGAAATTAGTTCCGAAATTAAGGGCTAACTTATGCATTTTTGCAATGTTTTATCTTATAACTCATGCAACTGAATAAAATCGTGCTTAACATGTAATTTTATTTAAAATGCAAAATGTTCAATATTTAAAGCATAATATGCATGAATTATGTCATATAAAATGCACAAATTAGCACTCTACAATATTTAAAGCATAATTAGCACTCTACAAATCCTCCTTATGTTGTGTTTTGATGATGTCAAATATCTAGTCATGGATGTGGATGTTGTATTACAAAAGACATGATGAAGTGAAGGCTTGAAGACTTGTTAAAGGATTTGAAGGACTTGAAGATTTGATAAAGTGAAGAATTGATAAGAATCATGAGGTGATGAAGACATGAAAGGATGAAGAGAATGAAGAAAAGTCACGAGGGAAGTCATTACACAAAAGGTTTGAATATTAGTTTAAGTCACACACTTAGCACTTAAGACCATACCTAATACATCATAAATAGAACAAAAATGGTATAACAAAAATAAAATTTGTTATAATGATTTTGGTAGTTTTGAAACAAGACTTTTCAAATTTTCCTTAATGTTAACTCATAACACTACAAACTTTCGTAATGTTAACTTCTAAACACCACAGACCTATTTTTCTACCCATGGGAAATACGAATATCCAATTGGTTATCCAAATTTCCCTATAAAAGCCAAAATTTATTTTTGTTATCCTTTTGATCTTTCCCAAGAAAAATTCAGATATTGTTTTTCATAAAACTGGAATTCCGAATTTTTTCTTTTCACGAATTCAATTTATCAATTTTTAGTTGGATTTTTCGATTTTATTTCTTCTTTAAATGGTATTCTAAAATCAATTTCAAATATCCGTTTGGCCTTTAGAGAATTTCGAAATATCATTCAATATTCTGAATTGATTATCTGATTTAGAAAAAATATAGCCATTAGAAGAATGTTATAATGATCTGGAAATCATTATAATGATTTGACCTAGTCAAATTAGCTGTTTATAACCATTTAAGGCTAATTAGTATCTAAATACCAGTGTGATTAGAGCCCCTAATAACCTAATCTTTTGATACACGTATTGTTGCACTTTAAGGCTGCCATTCAACAAGTTTTTGGCACTAATTGATCAATTTAATTGATTTCTAAGTGTTTTTCCTTGTGCTCAAGCTTCTTCACCATTCTTATTGAAAAACACTTACACAAGTGGGTTGGTTGGTTTAAGGATTTGACCTCAAATCCTTAGGTTGGTTTAAGGATTTGACCTTAAATACTTAGTTGATTGAAGTATTTGACCTTAAACACTTGGTTGATTGAAGTGTTTGACATTAAACACTTGGTTGATTGAAGTGTTTGACATTAAACACTTGGTTGATTGAAGGATTCAATCTTAAATCCATAGGTGTTGGTTGAGGGTTGCAACCTTAAATCCTTGTAGTGGTTTGTTTGGTGTTTAACCTTAAACACTTTTTGTAATTGATTCTTTATAGTGGATTAGATTTAGACTCAAGCTTAGATAGCTTGTGAGTGAACATAGCCAATTAGTGAACCACCTTAAAAATCTCTGTATTCATATTTTTTTACATTTTCTGTTGTACATATTTATCATATTACTTAAACATTTTTACAAACGAATTTTAAAGACATTATTCACCCATCTTCTAGCACACAATCTATACTTTCATTTAGTATTAGAGCCTTGGTTCATTTTTGTTGATTTAACCATCACAAAAACACATGGCTACTCAAGTTCAAGAGGGCAAGATATTAAAAAACTACCGTTATTTGATAATATTAATTACAATTTTTGGAAATGTCATATGAAAGTTTTTCTTAAATCTTTAGACCTTGATTTATGGAACATTGTAGTAAATGGTAATCAATGTTTAAACAAACTCTTTGAGCAAATGAATGAAGATGACAAGAAGTTTACTTCATTGGATGCAATGGGCATAAATGTTATTTATTTTTCTTTAAATATGGAAATGTGCAGTACCTCCTATGATGCTCAGAGAAGCATCAAACAACAAATGAAAAGAACAAGAAGAGAAGTTGAAGATGCAGCAGAAAAGGAGAATATTGAATCATTGATTGAAAAGCAAGACCTTGAGAAGGAGACTGAATAGATATCAACCAAAAAACTTTAGTTTGTCAAAAGGAAAAAGAACTTGAAGAAGAGATTCAAGAAGAACAAAAGCACAGGATCAAAACCCTTAAAGGAAGTATGTCTTATGGAAAATGAGGAAAATGAGGCATCCACTAACTTAGTTTCCTCATCAGAAAATAATGCATGTAGTTTTGATGAATTGATGAATCCATTCTTAGAGTTGCATGACCAATATAGAGTTAAATAAACATTTTAAGAAACAGAATGCATGTATAGATGGATTACAAGAAGAAAATGACAACATCCAAACAAAGATAGAAAAGCTTAAAGAAGAAAATAAAATCTTGAAAAATAAACAAAATAATACTACTCATATTCTTGAGTTGGAACAAGAAACTGAAATCTTGCATGCTACAATTTGTAAATTAGTTAAAGAAAGTAAAGATCATCTTAATCTAAAAGGTAAATCTGATTGTATGAATGAAAAACTTGGAGAAAGAAAATTGCATGTTAAAAATCAAGATCAAGGAACTCTCTTATGATAAATCAAATGCTTATGCACCACTTGATTATATGAAATGCACATTAAAATACAATCCCTATTACAAGTTTGATAATATTTCATATTGTGGTGGTTTCATTAGAAGAGTTTATAATGGTAACCATGTATTTGTCTTAAAAGTAAATCAAAAGAAAATATGGTTGGTTGTTGGAAATAAATTTAATATTTTGAGGACTAACCCCTAAGGACCCAAGAAAATGTGGGTACCAAAGTCCTTAATTTCCACATGATTTTTAGGAAATAAGAAAAGGAGGATGAAGTGCAAGCAAGGTATGTACACTACTTTCATTTGTCCATTTTCCTCAAAATGACACCTTTCAAACAACCTTCAAATGAAAAAATCACTAAAATTTTGAAGGTTTGCATGCCTCCTTGAAGAACTTTTGGAAATATCTAAGAAGCTTACATGAATTTGGAAGGGGAAGGGGAAGGAAACCTAGACCCGCACGTCAAATAAAGGAAAAGGTACATGCATGAAGGATCATTTCAATAAGGACAAAAATGAAGAAAGCCTTGAGAAACAAGTTTGAACAAATCTTAGCTAAAATGCAGATTAAATGATGGAAGAAGAAACATAAGTCACCACAATGGAGTAGGATGCTTCATTGAGATTGCTTGCATTTCATGGTTGAAATTATTTAAATGTTCTAAACACTATGTTTGACCTGCTTGTATGATTATCTATTTGCTATTTATTTGATCCTTTAATGTATGCTCAAAGTCTATGTAGGAGTCCACTTTTAGCAAGATCACATCTTTTAAAGATTTTTACTTATTTTTAGACAAAGTAAGTGCATTAATCTATGGGCAGCTTTCACTTAGAGGGAGCTCTCGAAATATCTTTGGGACTTATAATTTTCACTTATAACATGCTCCTATGATGCTCACTATTTCCATGATTATGACATTGTATGCCACTTGACTCTGCCTTTATATGCATGGTTACCCTATTTCTGCTCATATCCCTCTTAAGTGTTCCTTGAGTATTTCAAGTTTATTTTTAGGGGGAGTTTTGATGATCATACCTTTTTGTTAATGTCAAAAAGGGGAGAGAGAACCAATGTGATTGTGATTGTGTATGTAACTCTTATTCTTAGTCTATTATGTGTTGTTGTATGAGTTTTGATATCATCAAAAAGGGAGAGATTGTTAAGTATAGAATCCCTCCTTAAGTTGTGTTTTGATGGTGTCAAATATCTACTCATGATGAAGTGAAGGCTTCATGTTGAATATTATGTTTTGATGATGAATGATTAATCATAATGTTATTAATATTTGATGGTAATTTAAAAGTTGTAATTATATTTTTTAATTATCTATTTAATAATTATTTGGACATAACTGAAAATATTATTGGACTCAATGCTAAATTATTTAACACTTGAATATTCAATTCTAGTTAAGTTATTTAACTTAGTGGATTAAGTATATTTAATTTTTAGAACACTTAAGCTTGATATTCAAAAGAGTATAGTTAGTTAAATAAGTATTAGATATGACTATAATTTACAAATCAATGATAGAATGTCACGTGAAATTTTAAGTTCACATGTGATGTAAGAATTAGCGTTTTAATGTTAAAAGACTAGACGATTGATGAAAAGATCGGTGTTTTAACATTAACATGTGATTTCTTAAGTTAGGTGCGTATGTTTTAAAGTGCACATGATGTGTGAACAATGTCGGCGTTTTACATTAAAAGACCATAACTTTAAGCATAAGATGACATCAGGTTCAATGTTTTAGCAAGACATGTGAGGTTTTTAAGTTAAACACATGAGATTCAATTTTTAAGTTGTGAATAGTACTTAGGCCATTTTAAGGGTATAACTCTAGATATCCCTCAAATATTTTTGTCAAAAAAACCTAAGACTATATAAATGGATTTAACGGTTGAATGTTTCAACATTTTATATTTGAATCATTCTTAAGTGGTTGTGCAAGGACATAGTTATGTGTTTACAGGTAAAACGTGGATGCGATCGTGGACTTTGAAGATTCCAAAGAAGAGTGATTGGATCGTTAAAATTCTAAAATATTCCAAAAAAGAAAAGAATGATGACCAAAACACAAAATGCATATTTTGTACTGAATGTGGGATGTAATTAGTAGTTATTGAATAATTCAATAACACATTCAAAGTTTTCATAGACAAAGTGAAAGATATGGAGGAAGTGTATTTCACTTTATAAATACACTTGAAGACCTCAAAAACCAGTGCAACATTCACAGTGCATCACTAGTGCATTCGAGCATTATTCACAGAGCATTCGTTTTGAAGACAATCTAGCTTAGGTTCGACATCAAGTTTTTGAAGATAAAGATTAAGTTCAACTTGAAGCAGACATTCAAAGTTTAAAGCTTCAGATTGAAGTTAACTTGAGGTTGAAGATAGTGAATTTTCAACACTTTTGATCAAGAGTTGTGTTAAATAGTTAGAATTTGTATAGAGGAAAAATCATATTTTAGCTGTGGAAAAATTGTTGAATTAGCAAAGCAAAATCATTTCCTTTTACTCTTCTTAAGTGAATTTGAAAGTTGTAAGTTGAATTCACAAAAAGGGTTGTGCTTAAATATTGTAAAAAATCTCATTAAATAAAGTTGAGATTTTCTTGAAAATTTTGAGTTCTTGTTTATCCGCTAAGACTTAATTACTTTAAAGACACAATTCACCTCCTCTCTTATATTCCTAAATACTATTTGAAGGACTTGAAGACTTGATAAAGCGAAGAATTGATAAAAGACATGAAGCCATAAAGGATGAGAATCATGAGGTGGTGAAGACATGAAAGGATGAAGAGAATGAAGAAAAGTCACGAGAGAAGTCATTACATAAAAGGTTTGAATATTACTATAAGTCACACACTTAGCACATAAGACCATACCTAATTATACACCATAAACAGAACAAAAATGGGATAACGTAATTAAAATTCATTATTACGATTTTAGACATCCGAATTTTTGCTTTTCACGAATTCAGTTTATCAATTTTCAGTTGGATTTTCTAATTTTATTTCATCTTTCTAGCTTCCCAGAAATGTATTCTGAAATCAATTTTGGATATCCGTTTTGCCTCCAAAGAATTTTGGAACATCATTGAGAAAAAATATAGCCATTAGAAGAATGTTATAACAATCTGGAAATCATTATAAAGATTTGGCCCAACCAAATTAGCCATTTATAACAATTTAAGGCTAATTAGCCTATAAATACTATTGTGATTAAAGCCGCTAATAACCCAATCTTTTGATATAGAAATTGTTGCACTCTAAGGATTTTGTAGAGTTGTAATTTGTGCATTTTCATATTACTAATTTGTGCATATTAAGCTTTAATTATCAAATATTATGCATTATTAAATGAAATACATGTCAATCACAATTTTACTAAGTTGCATGAGTTACAAGTTAAATTATGGTACAAATGCACAAATTAGCCTCTTATTTTGGAGATTAATTTCAGAGATAGTATTAGACATAGCACTACCATAAGGTTCGGCCTAAACATTCCAGAAGGCATGAAAGGTTTAGCTAAACCATACGGCTTCACTGGAATGCTTTAGGAAAGATTATGTTTTGTTGTTTTAACATGTGTTTTTAGGTATGTAGGATTGCAGAATCATAGCTTTCCGTTAGAAGATTCTTTCATGGACTTTCATGTCTATGATTGGCTTATAAAAGGATACGTAGGGAATCATTCAAGGTGTCTTTTTCTTGGTGTTTGTACCCTAGCAGTTATCATCCCCTTCCACATTGCTTCCACCTTCATCTAGTGTTTGTAAGGTTCAACTTGGCTACCACCCATCGTGCAGATTGGGAATAGGGTAGTTCCAACAAACAGATTAAACCCAGAGGCTACCGTTCCCCTGCCTACCACCTACGGTTGAGGTGATTCAAACTGATCCCCTATTCCAAGCCACTATTTGAAAAAGAAAATATGAGGGAGGTGTGTGGTGTTCTATGCTCCAAGTGCTCCAGCGGTTGGTCCATCCATCTTCAGGCGTGCTGGTGGGGTGACAACCCAAAGGATGACTAAATGATGGCATGCAGCAACCGAAATTGGCAGATTCTAGTGCTTGGAGACATGGACAAAGCCTAAAGGTATAAAGGGTGTAAATTGTTGAGAGGAGACCAAAAACTTTATCTTTATTTGTCTACAAGTATCTCAACTTTGGTGCAACTTTGTTTATAATGTATTTTTGTGCATATTTATCTTTTGATTCTTCGTTTCTATATAGTTGTGATTTTCGTTGTCATCTGTTTGGTTTTGAGCATGCGTTTTGATGTTGGGTTCACTCTAACATGTATTAACTTACTGACTACTAACAGTTACTAACATATGTGTTTGAAGCTAACTATCTAACATACTTTAACTCACTAACCTCTAACGATTCCTTTTGTATATTATGGTTTTAATCCTTGTACTATATGAAATAAATTCCTATTCATGTTTTGTGTATAAGTAAAGTATTTATAGTGTATAGTTGTATATAGCCTAAATGCTACAGACTATGTAGTGAGTTTGGCTCAAACCTATCAGTCCATGCAAAAGGTTTGGCTTAAACGTTTCAACCTACGTGGAAGGTTTAGCCAAAACCTTACGGCTTGTGCAATGGGTTTAGCCCAATTTCTTTAGTTTTATTTAATATTGTAAATAACATTTATTTATTTGTTATTTTTTGGGTAGCATCTAAACATTTCGAATCGTGGGGTGAGTTTAGTGCAAACCTACCAATCCATATGAATAGTCCATCCTATATATTTATATAAAAATAGTGTTTCATTATTCTTTATTTAACAATCCAATCAATGCACCACCTAAACCTTTCGGACATGATGATAGGTTTACCTTGAACCTTTCAAATGTCACGAAAGGTATGGCTAAATGTTATGATCTCTATGGAACATTTATCTTAAACCTTTCGGCCTTGGCGGAAGGTTTAGCACATTTAATGGGTGCAATTGATGTAAACTATATATATATGCATGTATGTATATAAATTATATATATATATGTAATAATATTAGTTTTGGTACTTTGTAAATATCTAAATACGATTTATGATTCATGTTTATTTTGATTTTATTTTGTGTATAAATATTTATTTTTCTTAAGAGATTCAAATATCCAAAATTTTCAGTCCAGTGTAAATTTGTATTCTTTTGTCCAAAGTTTACTCTTCCTTGATTGTTATATTTAGAAACTATTTTAGTACTTTTTACGGTCTTTTACTTAGATTAAGAACTTGCATATTTCTCCAATAATTCTTTTGCTAAGCTCCTTGTAGATTTAACCCATACTTGCATTACTTATTACAATGGGCACCATACTCTTGTAGTTATAAATTTTAAGATTTTGCACTTAATGTTTTTTAATTGAACACAAAAATGCGCAACAAGCTTTTGGCACAGGAACTGTGCCATATTGTATTTTTGGATTTTACACAAGTTTTAGTGTATTTAATCTTGTTGTAAATATGATTTTTCATTTGTTTTCTGTAAATACCATCACTAGTTTACTTTATGCTTAATGGAGGCAAATCTCTATACAGTTTTGAATCTCAAGAGATTTAAAATCTGTTTCTACTCCAAAAGTGAATGAACCCTGGTATGAATTTACTTGGAAACCCTGGATTTAATTGATTATTTATAAGTTTTTATTTGGCCAAAGGTCTTTGCTGTAGTTAGCATTTTTCTGCTACTGTTCTCTGAATCAAATGTATATTTGTTTAATTTGCCAAGTGTCAATGAGTATTTTATCTCCTAACTATTTATCATCAGCAATTTTGTTAAGTTCAATTGTGTTGCCTATATTAATGAATAATTTATGTGCAAATTGAACTTGCTAGTGTGTTTCCAGGAAATTCCTGCTAATTCTACTAGGTGTGTTGCTTATTGTCTTATCTTGTATTGTAAGATTACAATGACGTTTGAAAATAATTTTTTTTTAACTTTAGAAATGGGATAGAATTAAAATTGAAGTTAATTTTGTAAATAAAATTAAAATTGTATAGTAATTTACGTAATAAAAATTTATATGTTAAAATTTATATAATAATAATAAAATAAAAAGTGTTTTTAAAAATATTAAAAAAAATTAAAAAAACAAAATTAATATAATTAATATACATGCTCTTCTGATAGGTTTAGGAGAAGCTATAAATATATATTCAATAGAGTTTATTTATTTTCAATGATTAATATTATAAAAAAAATGTAAATACCACCGCCACATCATCATCATCTGATTTTTCACTGACACAAGTAAAAAATTCAAAAACAAATCCCACGAGAGCCGTCTAGAGAACGTCCACTTCAGCTCATTCCATTTTCTTCTACGACTCGACTTCGATAGGATTAATAATTCAAACCTTGCATATTCTATCTGTCACCTGCACGATCACACCACTGAATACTATCCTTTTCATATAATACATGATAATGTAGGTGTACTGAACAACCTTACTGAAACCTATCCTGCATGTTATGCTAAAAATGTTTCTGTTACTCATCAATCTAAATTACACACCCATGATAGTAAAGATTATAATTGTTCTGATCTTAATTTTATTTTGAATAAAGCTATTGAGGAGGCTGACTTGGCTTTTCAAGTGCTAGAATTAGAAAAAGAATCTTTTTTAGCGCAAGTACAGCCCTCTTTTATAATTAATGATGCATTAGATTCTGATTGTGTTGGGCCTATAGATGTATGTGTCACTCAGAGATCGGGAAAATTTTGGAGAGGCCTGTTGATCCAACTGTAAATCTTCCCTGTAAACCTATACCCCAACTAAGTGATAAAACTAATGCTAAAACTGAGAAGTCTAGGGAGAAAGACAAAGATAAGTCAGTAGTAGAGTCTGAATCAGAACCACCTATTAGTACTACTGTGCCTTTCCCCTCTAGACTTAGAAATGAAGAAGACTTACCGGTTGAGAAAATTAGGGAAATATTTGAGCAAATCAGAGTTAATATTCCTTTATTAGATGTCATTAAACAAGTCCCTACATATTCGAAATTCTTAAGAGAATTGTGCACCAGAAAAAGAAAGAATAGGGTACCAAAATAGGTCTTTTTAGCTGAAACTGACCATTCATATTATTCTGATTTTGTTCCTAAAAAGTTCAGTGACCCAGGTACACCTATTATTTCATGCACAATAGGAGACATTTTGAGAGAGCTTTGATTGACCTAGGGGCTAGAGTAAATGTTATGTCGTTCATTGTTTATGTGAGTTTAGGGCTAAATGGTCTACAACCTACTCAGATTTTAATTCAATAAGCAGACTGATCTATTAGAACACCCTTAAGTATTGTAGAAAATATTTAATCAAGATTAAAGAATTTATTTATCCCATAGACTTTGTAGTTATTGAAAACCAACCTTCATCTGGAAAGGGAAACCTCTGATGCAATCATAGGCTGTAGACATGGATCATGCAACTAACCTATGGAGATGCAAAGGTTGACTTAAATATTTTCCATGCAAATCATGAGAGTCTAGGGGAAATTAATAAAGATGAATTAGTTGACGCCCAATTTGTTATTGTGATAGACAATAGTGAGTGGGAGGAAGATGATCCCACACTTGCAGAGACTCATCCTGATCCATATGAGAGTATTGAGCCTTAGCCTTAGATGGTGTAGATAATGCTGAGTTTATTGAAATAGGGTCATTCGAACCATTGACTATAAAGCCAGAATTAAGTGCACAACCCTCTGATGTTGAACCACCTAAATTAGAACTAAAATCCCTTCCTGAAAATTTAAAATATGCATTTTTAGGAGAGGATAACACTCTACCTGTAATTATTTCTATTGAACTTTCAGCAGAACAGGAGAGGAAACTGTTAGTGGTTCTAAATAGATTTAAGGCAGCCATTGGTTGGTCCATGGCTGATATTAAGGGGATAAGTCCAAATATCTATCATCAACATAGGATCTATGTAAATAATGAAGCTAGACCATTTAGAGATCCTCAAAGAAGACTTAATCCCAATATTGAGGTTGTAAGAAAAGAAATTCTTAAGTGGCTAGACCATGATATTATCTATCCAATTTTTGATAGTGTTTGGATCAGTCCACTTCAGGTTGTTCCAAAAAAATCTGGAATAACTGTAATAGAAAATGATAAAAATGAATTGGTACCAACCCGAGTACAAATTGGGTGGAGAGTGTGTGTAGATTATAGAAAATTAAATACAGCCACCTGGAAAGACCACTTTCCCTTACCCTTTGTTGACCAAATGTTAGAGAAATTAGCAAAGTTTTACTATTTTTAGATGGATACTCAGGGTATAATCAAATTCGTATAGCTTTAGATATGATTGATAGATTTTTAGATTTTTTATGAATGACCTGTCTATTTCTGGGTCTTCTTTTGAGGAATGTTTGGAATTGGTTGTAGAAAGATGTATAGATAAAAACCTAACACTCAATTGGGAAAAATGTCATTTTATGGTTCAAAGAGTAGTGCTAGGCCATATAGTATCTAAAAGGGGATTAGAGGTGGATAAGGCTAAGATAGATTTAATTTCTGGATTACCACTACCCCAAACAGTAAAAGGAGAGCTTTCCTTGGGCATGCTAATTTTTATAAGAGGTTTATAAAAGACTTTAGTAAAATTACCCGACCTTTGACCCAATTGTTAGTTAGTAAAAGATCAAAAATTTGATTTTTCTAAGGACTGTATGACAGCCTTTACATAGTTGAAAAGCACTTTAGTATCAGCCTCTATTGTTCATCCTCCTAGGTGGGATTTGTCTTTTGAATTAATGTATGATGCCTCAGATTATGCAATAGGAACAGTTCTAGGTCAGAAAATAGATAATCTTCCAAGGGTAATTTATTATGCCAACAAAACATTAAATGGAGCCCAATTAAATTATACTATTACAGAAAAATAGTTTTTGGCTGTAATTTTTGCATTAGAAAAGTTTAGACCCTACTTATTAGGAGCCCATACCATAATTTACATTGATCACTCTGCATTGAAATATCTTTTAGCTAAAAAGGATGCTAAGGCTAAGTTAATTAGATGGATCCTATTACTGCAAGAATTTGATCTTGAAATAAAAGATAAAAAAGATGTGAGAATGTGGTAACTGACCATTTATCCCAAATTGTCATCCCTTTTACTAAAATTCCAATTGATGATTCATTTCTTGATGAGCAACTGATGGTAGTAACTACAGTGCCATGGTTTGTTGATATTATAAACTGTTTGGTGACAAGGCAAATGCCTAAAGATTGGTCAACCCAAGATAAAAAGAGATTTTTCATAAAAGTTAGAGACTTTTACTGGGATGATCCATACTTGTTTAAATCATGCCTAGATTTGATTGTTAGAAGGTGCATCCCTAATTCAGAAATCCTTGGTATTTTATCATTCTATCATGACCAACTAGTAAGAGGTCATCTAAATTAAGGAAAAATTGTTACCAAGGTTCTACAGTGTGGATTTTATTGGTCAGCCTTATACAAATATGCACATAATTATGTTAAAACTTGCACTTCATGTCAACAAGCTAGTAGACTAACAAGGAAAAATATGATGCCACTTACACCTATCATTGAAGTTGAATTATTTGATGTGTGGGGAATAGATTTTATGGGACCACTGCTTGTTTCTAGAGGATATTCTTATATTTTATTGATAATTGATTATGTGTCCAAGTGGATTGAGGCCAAGGCTACCTGCACATGTGATACAAAAACTATTATAGAATTCATCAAATCAAATATTTTTTCTAGGTTTGGCATTCTAAGAGCCATTATTAGTGACAGAGGGACCCATTTTTGTAATAAACATTTTGAGTCATTAATGAAAAAATATGGTGTTCCCCACAAAATGGCAACCCCTTATCACTCAGACCAATGGACAAGCTGAGAATGCCAACAAACAAATAAAACAAATTTTGGAAAAAATGATTTGAATGAAAAGAAAAGATTAGGCAAACAAATTGAATGATGCTCTCTGGGCTTATAGGACTACATACAAATCTGTCTTAGGTATGTCTCCCTGTAGGGTTGTTTATGGGAAGGCATGCCATCTTCCTATAAAGATTGAACATAAAACTGCTTGGGCCATTAAAAGACTGAATTTGGATTTAGAAGTAGTTGGAGTAGAAGAAAATGGCAGATTTCAGAATTAGAAGAGCTTAGAAGAGAAGCCCATGAAAATTCAAAGATAGCTAAAGAAAAGGCCAACATATTTCATGACAAGAGAATTTTCAACAGGGCAAAAAGTACTGTTGTATAATGCTAGATTGCATGTATGTCCTAGTAAGTTCAAATCAAGATGGACCAGGCCTTATATATAGTTAAGCATGTATACCCCCATGGTGCAGTGGATATAGAAAATAATAAAATTGGGGAAATTTCTAAAGTCAATGGTCATAGATTAAAAATCTTCCTTAATAACATAGAATATTGTAGTAAGGAAGACTTTTTTCTAGTGGAGCCTGAGTATAGTTAACGAAGAAATTTTTTTTTTTTCAAAAGCTCCTGTTCAAACATACATGTACAGTGTAAATATTAAATTTCTGCATTCTGTAAATTACTGTTTTCTCACTATCTATTTCTATTGTAGTTATTTTGTACTGTTTTCTTACTCCTGTTTATGTCTTTTTGTACAGTTAAGATTTTAAATTTTTTGTTAATCACTGTCAATGCTACAAGAATCTAAATTTTATGGCCTAGAAATGAAGATGCCTACTTATTCCTATACGATTTTAATCAAGTTTGTAACATGATAAACATCCTTGATGTCCCCATAGATGCCATAAAACTTAGATTCCTACCTTTCACATTGAAAGATGACGCCAAGTGTTGAATGTTTACATTGCCACCCCATTCTATCCACACTTGGGCAAAATTTTGTGAACTATTTATAAAAAAATTCTATCTAGTGAACAGGACCATCCAAGCCAAGCAGGCCATCACTCACATAGTTCAAGGAGCTAAAGAACCATTCTTCTAATATTTTGAGAGATTCAACAAGCTGTTGGCAAGATGTCCAAACCATGGTTTGCCCAAGTCCACTCAGTGCCAAATTGTCTTTGAAGGATTGAACTACCCAACTAAAATCATGCTGGAATCCATGTGCCCTACAAGTTTCTTGAGGTTTAATGAAGTTCAAGCATGGAAATTCTATTAGGACATAGCTGAACGAACCAT
Organism: Amphibolis antarctica; assembly: GCA_024699675.1. Taxonomy (NCBI): domain Eukaryota; kingdom Viridiplantae; phylum Streptophyta; class Magnoliopsida; order Alismatales; family Cymodoceaceae; genus Amphibolis; species Amphibolis antarctica. The sequence goes on from JAMKPZ010000231.1 coordinate 26,995, forward strand.
GCATATGGAGAGTTCATCCAATAAGACTTATGACAGAACCATAGCTAGAGGCATGCATCAAGTTGATCAAATAATTGGAGTTGAAGCCAGGATGACCTCTATGCTAAAAAGAATGGACATGATGCTGCAAGGAAGTAATGCCAACTGTGGAGGATGTGGACAAGCAGACCACACACTTGAAGCTTGTCTAGCCATCACAGGTCCATCAGCAATTGTCCCAGAGCAGGTTCATGCTGTGCAGACTGGATTCAAACCTCCACAAAATAATTAGTACTATAATCTCAATTGGAGGAACCACCCTAATTTCTCATGGAGACAATAGGACTCTGCCAGAGGGGAATCTTTTCCATAAATGACACATGCAAGCCAATCTGATTACAATGGACAAAGATTTCACTAGTCTACCTAGCCACCACAAGAGCAGCAACCAGATTTAGAGAAGAGGCTAAGTGACATTGAAAAAGGGATTGCTTCCCTGTTAAGGCTAAGTAGCTAGGCCACTCCAATTTTATTAGACCATGGCAAGGCAATTAGGAGCATAGAGCAACAATTGGAGAGACTGACCACTTCGTCTGGAGGCAGAGATAGAGGCTCCCTGCCTAGCAATGCAATACCAAACCCAAGGAACACCAATGTTCATGCCATCTAGGAGGAGGCAGGACCATTCACTTCCTCAGCCTGACAATATTAGCAGATACTTCTGTAAATAGTTAAAAACATTTTTTTTCTATTTTTGTTTCTTTCTTTCTTTTTATTTTCGTTATCTGTGTTCAATGTGTGTAATCCTATTTTAGTTGTGTCGGAGCTAAAGACAGGTATGACTTCTGTCCTTTCCTCCATTTATTTATTGTGACATTCATGCTTAAGTATATTTCACATGCAAATATTTAGGTATGAGGAAAACGGTAGCATCTTGCCTTAGTGCTCCATATGCTTATGTATTTTTTTGTTTTTGTGTAAGATTATCTATACTTCTACCTAGCCTTTTTATTAGGAATTTATGTTCATTGTATTTTATACATTGAGGACAATGTAAGATTTAGGTATGGGGGGAGGGATAGTCCAAATTTTTTTTGTTTTGTTTCATTTTCTTTCTATTTTGTTTTATTTTTTGTCTGATTTTTTTTTTTTTGTATTGTACATGTCCCTTAGGTCCTAATTGATGAGTTACCTTGTAGTTTATTAGTTGAACCCTTTGGTGAAACCAATAAGAGAGGACCTTGAACCTTTTGGAGAGGAAATGAACAAAGTCTAGAAACCATCTACATTTTTAAAAACTTTATGTATTAATGCACCTACACAAGGTCTTGATTGAGGGGAAACATTTGAAACTTACTCCTTTATGAAGAGACATTTGAGTAATAACCTTGTCTTTATCCAATGGGTTGTCTCATGAGAAGGGTAGTTTAATGGAAATAAGGTTAGAATGCCCGTTCTTATGAAGGTGGTAGGGGACAAAGGCTTGGTAACCTCTTAGTCTTCGTGCATACTAGATTAGGAGGTATTCCCAAGGGTAGAGGTAGGTAGTGAGAAAAGTGAATAAATAAATAAATAAATAATAATAAAAAGGAAAAAGGAAAAAAAATATAATAGCAAAATAAAGGGGCAATGGACTTGACGACAAGCCTTGGAGATTGCTTGAGTAGCTTGGATGGAGTCAATGAGTAGCTATGTGACTCTTTGATCTTGGCCGAACCACATTCACTTGTATTTATACTAGATTATTTTAGTATTCGGGTCCAATCTAAGAGGGGATATGAAACTCAATTAGAGGAGGATTCATAGGGTAAGATGAAAGATCTTGAGGTTGACTCTATCCATGTTTAGGCAACCAAGGGGCATTTTGTTTAGTTGTGTTTTTCAGTATTTTTCTTGTGCTTGCTTTATGTTTATGTCTTTTGTCCCACTACTTCATTTCCTCTTTGTTTTTCTTTTGTGTTTGTGTGGATTTTTGGAGTATATCTATAAACCCTCCGAAAACAACACTCCACCACTAGGGAAACCTAGGGATTTAACAACTTGTTACATATGTTAAATGCAACCGTGATTCCTATGAAAGTGAGTTCAAATTTTGTTTTGTTATTTTCTATTTTTCTTAATAAAGTTGTGTATGCATGTGTCAATTTTGGATTGTCTCATCATTCTAGACCTTATTTGCTAGACAACTGGTAAAGTTTAGGTATGGGGGAATTTGTAGAGTCGTAATTTATGCATTTTCATATTACTAATTTGTGCATATTAAGCTTTAATTATCAAATATTATGCATTATTAAATGAAATACATGTCAATCACAATTTTATTGAGTTGCACAAGTTACGAGTTAAATTATGGTACAAATGCACAAATTAGTCCCTTATTTTGGAGATTAATTTTAGAGATAGTATTAGACATAGCACCACTATAAGGTTTAGCCTAAACCTTCCGGAAGGCACAAAAGGTTTAGCTAAACCTTATAGCCTCACTGGAATGCTTTAAGAAAGTTTATGTTTTGCTATTTTAACGTGTTTTTAGCTATGTAGGATTGTAGAATTGTATCTTTCTATTAGAAGATTCTTTCATGGACTTTCATGTCCATGATTAGCTTATAAAAAGATACATAGGGAATCATTCAAGGTGTCTTTTTCTTGGTGTTTGAACCCTAGCAGCCATCATCCCCTTCCACATTGCTTCCACCTTCATCTAGCATTTGCAAGGTTTAGATAAGCTAGCACCCATCATGCAGATTAGGAATAGGGCAATTCTAGTGGACAGATTAGACTGGGAGGCTATTGTTCCCCTGCCTACCACCTACACTTGAGGTGATTCAAACGATCCCCTGTTCCAAGCCACTGTTTGAAGAAGAAAATACGAGGGAGGTGTGTAGTGTTCTATGCTCGATGTGCTCCAGTGGTTGGTCCATCCATCTTCAGGCATGCCAGCAGGGTGACAGCCCAAAGGATGACTGAACGACGACGTGCAGCAACCCAAATTGGTGGATTCTAGTGCTTGGAGACGTGAACAAAGCCTTAAGGTATAAAGGGCATAAATTGTTAAGAGGAGACCAAAAACTTTATCTTTATTCGTCAGCATGTATCTCAACTTTGGTGCAACTTTGTTTATAATGTATTTTTGTGCATATTTATCTTTCGATTGTTTGTTTCTGTACAATTGTGATTTTCATTCTCGTTTATTCGATTTTGAGCACGTGTTTTGACGTAGGGTTCACTCTAACATATATTAACTTATTAACTGCTAACAGTTACTAACATATGTGTTTAAAGCTAATTGTCTAACATACTTTAACTCACTAACCTCTAATGATTCTTTTTGTTTATTATAGTTTTAATCACTTGTACTATATGTAAATAAATACCTATTCGTGTTTTGTGTATAAGTAGTTAAGTATTTACAGTGTACAGTTGTATATAGCCTAAACGTTACGGACTGTGCGATGAGTTTGGCTCAAACCTACCCATCCATGTGAAAGGTTTGGCTTAAACATTCCAATTCACGTGGAAGGTTTAGCCTAAACCTTATGGCTTGTACGATGGGTTTAGCCCGATTTCTTTAGTTTGTAAATAACATTATATTATTTATTTATTTATTATTTTTGGGCAGCATCTAAACATTTCAAATCGTGGGGTGAGTTTAGCACAAACTTACCAATCCATATGAATAGTTCACCCTGTATATTTATATAAAAATAGTGTTTCATTATTTTATTCAACGCACCGCCTAAACCTTTCAAACATGACGATAAGTTTAGCTCAAACCTTCTGGATGTCACGAAAGGTATGGCTAAACATTACGGTCTTTGCAGAACATTTAGCCTAAACCTTCCGACCTTGGAAGAAGGTTTAGCACATTTACTGAGTGCGATTGATGTAAACTATATATATATATACATGTATGTATATAAATTATATATATATATGTAATAATATTAGTTTTGGTACTTTGTGAATGCTTATGATTTACAATTCATGTTTATTTTGATTTTCTTTTGTGTATAAATAGTTATTCTTCATTTTTCCTTATACTGGGAGATTACATTTCGAATATCCGAAATTTCCCGTCCAGTGCAAATTTGTATTCTCTTGTCTAAAGTTTACTCTTCCTTGATTGTTGTCTTTTGCTTAGATTAAGAACTTGCATATTTCTCCAATAATTCTTTTGCCAAGCTCCCTATAAATTTGACCTGTACTCGCATTATTTATTATAATAGGTACCATATGCTTGTGGTTATAAATTTTAAGATTTTGTGCTTTTGATCTTTAATTGAACACAAAAATGCATAACAATTTCATTCAACAAGTTTTTGGCACTAATTGATCGATCTAATTGATTTTTAAGTGTTTTTCCTTATGCTCAAGCTTCTTCCCCATTCTCACCAAAAAACATTTACACAAGCACAAATTTGTGATTGGTGTTCTAATTTGCTTTTTCGTTGGTTTGTTGAGTTTTGACCTTAAAACTCAAGTGGATTGGTTGGTTTAAGGATTCGACCTCATATCCTTGAGTTGGTTTAAGTGTTCGACCATAAACACTTGGTTGGTAGTGTTCAACCTTAAACACATTAGTTAAAGTATTCAACCTTAAATACTTGGTTGATAGAAGTATTCGACCTTAAATACGTAGTTGGTTGAAGTGTTTGACCTTAAACACTTGATTGATTTGAATTCAACCTTAAATCTTTGGGTGTTGGTTGAGGGGTGCGACCTTAAACCCTTCTATTGGTTGGTTTGGTGTTCGACCTTAAACACCTTTTGCAATTGGTTTTTTATAGTGGATTAGATTTAGGCTCAAGCTTAGATAACTTGAGAGTGGATATAGTCAATTAGTAAACTACCTTAAAAATCCTTGTATCATATTTCTTTACATTTTTTGTTGTGCATATTTATTGTATTTTTACAAACGAATTTTAAAGACGCCATTCATCTCCCTCTAGCACATGATCTGTACTTTCATTATTAAGCCCATTACACACAAGCAGTTGAAAAAGAAAGGTAGTTTTGCTACCAGGATGGAGTATATGGTTAAGGGAAAAAGGATGATGGAAGATCCTGATAGTGCTGGTCCATCTTCAACTGCTCCAAATGTTGATGATGCTGCTACTCATACTGATAATTTTGAAGTTCTCTGTATTATAGGCTGAACATGCTGAGTTGAATGATTTAATTAATCAAAGATTTCAACAACTATAGCTTGACAGTTGTAGAGATAGTCTATATCAAATATAACTTGAACAAAAAAATTTGAATAACCTTATGCTTGAACTGCATAACTATGTTAAGGATAACATTAATTAGAAACTTTCAGTTCTTTATATGTTTGTTTTTTTTGACAATGACAAAAAAGGGGAGAATGGCTGAGACTTTATAGTTTTTTGTTTTAATTTAGTTCTATTTAGTTTTGTTGAATGTTGTTTGAATGAATGTTTTGTTTAGTTGAACTTTTACTTGAGTATATCAAATTATACTTGCTTACTTCAGATTTTGTCATCATCAAAAAGGGGGACATTGTTAAGGAATGTAAGTTTTGATGATATTAAGTAATTGTATTGCAAGTTTATAAATCATTATACTATTAAGGAAAATTGGTATAACGAACTACTGTTAAGTATTTTTATTGTAAGTATAATTTTCTACAAGTTATGTTGTAATAGATGTTTTGGATTCATTTGTCGGATATTCTATTTATACTTGAAACTAAATGCATTGGAGGTTTAATGTTTAACGGATGTTCTATTTCATTTCAATAGACATTCTGATAGCTTATTTTACTTAAAGTAATCTTGGCGCTGAAGGATTAGAGGATGTTCTGTTTCATTTAGATGGGCATTCCATCAATCTATATTTCTATTGCCTCGTTGAAGTTATTTAAACAAATGTTCCGCCAGCACTTGATGGACATTCCATTAGTAGTTTGTTGTAAATTTCTCTTAACTCTTTAGATATTTGGACTGATAATCCTATGTTTCAATAATATTTTTAATAGTAATTTACTTTAATGAGTGAATATTCCAATTCTTAGAAATGAATATTCCTTTATAACTTGTTATCATTTGTGCTATAGGAATAATAAATGGATGTTCTGATATGTTAAGATAGACTTTCCATTTACTTTAAAGGATATGAAATTTGAGCTTGATTAGCTAGCAGATAATTCACTGGATTTGATGGGAACTTCCGTATGAAAACAGAAATTCCATCAAAAAATCTTAGGAATTTCTACTTATCTATTAGTGTTTTCTGTAAGATACAGAATCTTTGATTGCCTATATTTTAGGAAACTATTGCAGAAACAAAAGAATAAAAATCTATAATAAAACAAGGACCAGAAGCAAGAAGTATTCAAAATTCAAATCAAAGATTCAAAAATTAGGTCTTAACAAAAATGAAAGGCAATAATTTATTTTTGACAAGTCAATCTTTATTAAAGGGAATGGAGAGCAAGGAAAACAAGCAAAGCTTTTGCTAAAGAATTTTTGTGTATTTTTCTTGTGCTCTTGCTTTGTAAGATTTCTTGTGTTTTATTTTCGAATTTTTGAATTTCACTTAGTGTTGCAAAGTATACTAGGATTTGCAAAAGCTTTCTTATCAAACTATGATGAGGTATTGCAAAAGGGTGTTTTTGTAAGGGTGCTACATTTCTTTGTTGTGTCGAAAAAATAAAATATAAGGATTTTTCTTTACTAAGCCAGAAGAAGTAAAAAGGTATAAAAGATTAAAATGTGAACTTGTAAAACACTCAAGGAGATAGTGAAAACTCTCAAAAATTAACCTTGGAGAGTAGACTAACCTTGTTTTAGGTAAACCACTGTAAAATTCTGTGTATCTATTTTTTATTTTCTATTTTCATTAAAAAATTTGTTTGATTCCTCTAATGAAGTCATTCCATCCTAACATTACTAATATTAATTACTACTAATATTAACCATCTGCCGTGGTTATTCACAAAAAGTAGCTTGTAATGATAAAGATATTACCTCCTGTTTGCGTCAACGAGTTGTTTTGTGGAAACATAAATTACTCCGATCTCTTGGAAAGGGTAAAGAAAACTGAAAGAAAATAATATGAGAGAAAATGGCAACGTGATATAATTTAAATTCTGAGTATGTTGCACAAATAATATAATTTAACAAACAAGAGAATTTCTTGAAAAAACCTTGGAGCGAAACGTTTTAACCAAAATCAGGTTTAATTTCGCATAAAAATTACATGTTCTGGTATGTCAGATATAAAACCATTTGCCCAATCTGCTGGGGCCTAAAGCCACTTTGATTTCCCCAGATAAATGCGAGAACTCGGGACCCCCGTACAGTGCTTTGTTTATTTGGACAAAAACAAAGTCATACATTGCTCAATCGTATCTTCGGGACTGGTAACTACAAAAGAAATCAGCAGTCATTAACTTAAAAAAGATAACTGACAGCCTGAATCATGTACCAAAGCCAAACTCGAAATAAATACAAAAACGAAATTTTAAAAACATAAAAGAAATAATGCAATATGAACCGACGTGGTTGAATATGCTCAATGATGCAACTGATCTACGAAATGGTGCAAAATGGTTTGGTGTTAAATTTAATTTTTATTAGCAGAGGTTGTTTCCGGGTCCTAAGATGACAGTAGACATTTCTGCATTATCATTTTATATTTTCAAAAAACTTGATATCAAATGCATAAAAAGTTGTTCGTTATATTAGTCACGAGAATTTTCAGGATAGGAGTCAAGAAATCCTAACACAAAATGGAATTTTCGACGGCCTCTGAGATTTCTAGTCCATAGAGCTTGAGTTGTAGATTACGAGGTTCAAATGCTTTAGAAAATCTTCTGCTTTTATAGTATAACTTTCACCGTTGAGAGTGTCTGAAACTAGGTTTAGTAGACAAAAAAGTCATTTTACTATTTGGATTGCAAATCTGTCAAATACAGATTGAACTCCTGAAAGATTATATTTTAAGCACTAGTTAAAACTAGAAACGTATCAATATAAGACCAACCTGTATGACCAATAGTCCTTTCAGAAAGAAATATTTCATAATCATTTCCTCCCTGTGAATGAGCAATAGATTTCATTAGATTTACAAATAAATGAAAGTGTCAAATAACTAAGAGAACTTTGATTAAGTTGAATTCTAAAGTTAATACTAGTAACCATGTTGCTCCAAAGCATCTTAACCTTTCCTTCTAGAATTTAAAAATTACAAATAAAAGTTGATAAAAAGTACTAGAATTCGAAATTTAAATATAAAAACTGATGCAATTATGAGTGCAAATTGAGGGATTGTTTACCGTGAAAATTAAATGAGACACCACTAACAAAATCTTTGAATTGCAAGTATATACACCACTAAAATAAAGATTATAGAAAATGTGTCCATTCAACTATCAAACAATAAACCTTTATTTCTACCAAAGAATGTGATATAATTTGTGCAAACTGCATGTGACAGAAGGAACAGATCAATTGAATTCGGAGAGGAAAATTGAAAGTCACATTTCCAATTAGGGTAAAACAGTAGTACATATAGAAGTTACACAAGATAAAATAACTAAAGACCAAAACACCTCTAAATATATTACAATACATTACAAAACTCTCTCTCAAACTAGAACACACATATGCGTAGCTTGGTATAGATTTTCAAACATTTCAATATTTAGTGCTTCGGTAAAAATAGTAAAAATATTAGTGCAAATATACAAAATTTTATTTTTCTTATTGTTATTTTCATTAATTCACTGGACTACTTTATTTGTATCATACAACCATTTTCAAGGTAAATTCATTTTTCTATTTCATTTATTTTATTTTAAAACAAATCTAAGTTTTTTTTATAAATCATCTCATTTATAGTGTCACAAATTTAACCTTAATATACATATATCAAAGTTATCAATTTTAAGTTAACATATTTAGTAAAATATATTGATTCCATTTAATGTATTTACTATTTGGTGAAAGTATCAAGTGGACTAGATTGAAGCGTCATTGATAATAATATATTGGCAAAAACGAAGATCTTGATTGACTCCATAGGTTTTCTATTGACAATAATAAGAGAAACACAATGCAAATATTGTAGAAAAAAATTAGGAGGAGATGACATATCTAGATTAAAATAACATTTAGTTGGTGAGAATAGTAATGTAACAAAGTATCTGTCATATCCTATCATTGTTAAAGATCAAATAAGACAATTACTAAAAGATACGAAGACAAAAAAAAGTAAGAAAAGTACAAGACATGAACGTTTTAAGAGTATTTTACAACAAGAAAGTGAGGAAAGTCGATATTTTGACAATGATATAAGAAAACAAAGTCAAAGATTTTCTTTATGTATTAGCAATGAAGACAGTGATGAAAAATTCGATTACCTACCTGATATGTTAATTAAAAAAAAACAATTTTATAAAAATGCACTAATGTAATCAAGAAAATAACAAAAGGAAGTATAATTAGTAATAATGAAGACATGAATAATGTTAGTAATATAGTAAAATGGCCAAGAAAAATTGATAGGATTGCAAATCTAAACAAAGAAGTTAAAATTATTGCTCATATCCTATCAACAAATGTATTTCAGAAAAAGACATAATGATGAGTTGAATGAAAATACACTCAAAGCCATCTACTGTATCATTTGTTTTACTTTCGCATCGTTTTCATCATTCGTATTTCGTTTATTTAGTATTTTGATAGAAATTTATACGAAAATTTATAAAAATTAGAAAAATCACTATTCACCCCTCTTCTAATACCTGTGATTAAACAATTCCTAGAAATATCTTTCAAGTCATCCAAAAGAACAAATTATTAGATATATTTCAAGAGGAGTTTAGACCAAATCCAAGATTAATATTTGTAAAGCATGTGCATTCATCTCACAAATTGAACCAAAGAATGTAGATGATGCATGTGAAGATGAATTCTAGTTGTTAGCTATGTAGGAAGAATTGAATCAATTCATTAGAAATGATGTTTGGGAATTAGTTCCAAAACCAGAAAATTATACAATTATTGGAACAAAGTGGGTATTTATAAATAAATATGATGAGTCAGAAAATGTTGCAAGGAACAAAGCTAAATTAGTGGCTCAAGGATATACACAAGAAGGTCTTGATTATAATGAATCATTTACACCTATAGCTAGAATGGAGTCAATTAGGATGTTACTTACATATGCATGTTATATGAATTTTAAGCTATATTAGATGAATGTTACGAGTGCATTTTTAAATGATTTCATTAAAGAAGAGGTGTATGTAAAAGAACCACCTGAATTTGAAAATAAAAAATATCCAGACCATGTATTTAAGTCAAAGAAAGCACATCATATGGACTGAAGCAAGCCTCAACAAATTTAATGTTGGTAAGGTGAACAAAACACTTTTTATCAAGACTGAGAAAGGAAATACTATTATTGTTCAAATATATGTAGATGATATTATTTTTTATTCTATTAATGACACATTGTGCAAGGAATTTGAAAATACAATGAAGAGCCAATTTGAGATGAGTATGATGGGTGAGATAAATTTCTTTTTAGGTTTGCAAATCAAACAAATAGAGCATGAAACCTTTATTTAGCAGGAAAAATATACAAGTAGCTTACTTAAAAGGTTCAATATAGAAAACTGCAAATCAATAGGTACTCTAATGAGCACATCTATTAAATTAGATGGTGATCTACAAGGTAAAAGTGTTAATACAAAAACTTATATAAGTATAATTTGTGATCATTTATATTTAATAGCAAGTAGGCCTGATATTATGTTTAGTGTTTGTACTTGTGCAAGGTTTCAAGTCAAACCTAAAGAATTACATTTAATTGCTGTGAAAAGAATTAAATGTGATTTTGGACTATTTATTTTAAAAATAGTTCATTTAATTTAACTGCTTATAATGATGTAAATTTTACAGGTTATAAATCTGGAAAAAAGAGTACTAATGGTACATGTCAACAACTAGGTAACTCTTTAATCGCATGGTTCAGTAAAAAGTAAAATTGTGTAGTACTCTCTACAATTGAAGCAAAGTATGTTGTTGCTGCATTGTGTTGCACACAAATTTTATGGATGAGACAAATTGTTGACCCCTCATACTTGAGGTTATATAGTTGACATCACGTTTAGTTTGGGCCAAGCATCTAGCCCCTCGCGATTTAGTTTGAGGCATAAGCATTACGCTCCCCACATGCTAGCCAAGCGTAAATCTTTTGCCTTGCACGTATACTTAGAATCTTAGAAAATCCTCTAGATTTAGTCGAAATTTCCTTTTGAAACTTGCCTTGGGTAATGACCTCAGGGTATCTTAACAGAAGTTCTACTGCCTAGACGGAACTTCCATTGACACTTGTGTGGGGAAGGTGCCTACCTCCCCTATGCCGGATTTTCCTATAAAAGTCATAGGAAGTTCCATTGGATCGTCCAGAATTTCTGCTATCTAGACGAAACTTCCGTTGGCACTTGAGTTGGGGAGGCACCTACCTCCCCTACACCGGATTTTCCTTTGAAAGTCAAAGGAAATTCCATCAGTCCCAACCTCTTAACATTACAATGAGCCGTGGACTTACTTCTGTAATGTTACAGTGAACCATAATTTTAGGCCTGTAACTCTACTTCCAACCAGGCATCAATCGTCCATCCGCCCTACACGCTAGCCAAGCATCAACCGTCTACCTCACACGCCAGCCAGGCACCGACCATCCCCCTCGATTGTCCACCCTACGCGCCAGCCAGGCGTCGATCGTCTGCCCCACATGCTAGCCAAGCATCGACTGTCTGCCCTGCGTGCCAGCCAAGCATCAACCGTCCACCCCACATGCCAACTAGGCATTGACCATCCACCCCACACACCGCCTTGCGAGCCAACAAGGCACCCCAAAATCTATCTTCTAATTTTCGGCCTTCACAACCAGAATCCATGCTTTTCGAGCAGCAACCCCATGTCGTTCTCTCCTACATTCCGCCCCGCACATAATGGCTAAGTCCAAACCTTATGGCCTTTGCGTACCGTCTAGGTGCAAACCTCCTGGCCTGTGCACGCTGTCTAGTTGCAAATCCCACACCCTACTCGGAGGTGGAGGGTCTAGAGTAGCAACTACACGTGCACACACACTTGCACGATCGGTTGGATCCATTAATCAGTGTCCAGCCATGGGAGCTGCACCATGCCTAGAAGTGCTTGGGGGCTTCTGCCCATCACACAACTAGTCGCACGCACTTGCCATTGTGAACAATAGGGACCTCAGACCAACCCTGGGAAGTGGCTTCTGAGGCCAACATCCGCCACCCTCATCCATCCAAAATCTCGAAACCCAGTGGAGGGTCTCGAGCGTTAATCCCGTGTGCTCCCCATCAGGACCATCTTAACATGGGTTGTTCCACCTTTTCAGTCGTTTTACATGTATCCTTGTTTTACGACTTTTCCTTGGAGGTTCAGCTTGTTTGATTTGGCTTTGCTGCCCAAATGATGCATTCTAGATGAGTTATGCTACTCATCCAGACGCACATGATAGACCCTTGTCATGAGCTAGACCTTAGGCATGAGTCCTTGCCTTGGTCCCTCCACACCCCTTTCAGCATTTTTGTATGCTTTCTAGGCACGGCTCCTTTTACATTTTCCCAATGTTGCCTTAAGACTTGACTCTTCCACGAGTCCTCGTGCAACCTCTGATCAATTTTATCAGTATCCTAGTCGTTTTCCCAGTATCTCGATCGATTTACCGTCTTCCTAGAGTTGTCCTGAGTATCTGACTCTTTGAGTCCTCATGCGGCCTCCAATCAATTTTATTGGTATCCCAGTCATTTTCCCAGTATCCCGATCGATTTACTGTCTACCCGGAGTTACCTTGAATATCTGATTCATTAAGTCCTCGTGCGGCCTCCAGTCAATTTTATCAGTATCCCGATCGTTTTCCCAATATCTCGATCGATTTATCATCTTCTCGAAGTTGCCCTAAGTATCTGACTTCCTGAGTCCTCGTGCGGCCTCCAGTCGATTTTATCGATATCCTAGATGATTTTATCGATTTCCCGAAGCAAGTCCTTTGCCTAAGTAGCTCACACAATGGACTTTCTTTGTTGCCTAAGTAGCTCACACAACGAACTTTCTTCGTTGCCTAAACAGCTTGCACCACGAACCTTCATGGGCTAAGGAGTTAACTTAACGGAATCCTTATCTAGAATCTACCAGCAATACATTCCCATGGCCCAACTTTAAGGGTCTTGGATTCCGAATGCTTACCTAGAATCCGACTGTATTTCCAAAGTTCACCATGTTGGCCTCCAGTCCCCAACTGTTGGTGTATCGATGCATGAATCCTTGCACAAAACCATGTTTTTAGCTTGTTGCATTTTCTTTTTTGTTTTAGGACTAGTTGAATTAAGGCACGTCAAGAAACTCTCAATCACACAACTAGATCTTCTCTTTCGGTTCATTATACATTTTAGTTAGCTTGTGCACCAATCATAATAAGAAGACCAGCTTATGTTGGGCTGACTAGGGATGTCTAACACCTTCCCCATCAGTACCCTGAATCCTTATCATCTTTGAGTAGCAAACCTTTAGTTTGATTTTCCTAAAGATTTAACATCTCCTTCTTAAGGTGAAGAGTATGTTCTCTTCCTTTTCTTGTTTTCCGATAAAAACAAGGTGACGACTCTATTTTCAATTTTAACTCTCAACTTGTTTCTCAAGTCCTATGTAACTGTTGCTTTTTTGAAATAGCTTCGACCACTTATAGTTGGAAGGAAGGGTAACACAAACTTTAAAGGATTTTGGTGTAAATTTTGATCCTATTGAAATTTTCTGTGATAGTAGTAGTAGTAGAATTAATTTATCTAAAAATCTTGTACTGCATTCTAAGGCTAAACATATTGAAGTCAAACATCATTTTCTAAGGGACAATGTTTTAAAGAAAATTATTGTCTTAAAATTTCTCTTCACAAGAACAATTAGTAGATATTTTCACAAAACCTCTAAATGAAAGACAATTTTCAAAAATTAGAAGACTTAGGAATATGCACTCTAAGTGATGTAAGTTAACTATGGATTGAATATTCCGATAAATCTATACTATTTTTTAGGATTAACTACCAGCTCTTAGGAAATTGCGATCCTTGGGAGGGAATTTCGTTAAGCACTTATCTTGTTTTGAAAATATTCCAAAAAATAGTTTCTCTTTCGAAAAACCTATCTTCACATCCTTGCTAAAACTGACTCAATAGCTTTTTGAAAAATACCAAATATCATCTTAGCAGGTTAGTATTATTTTAAAAATTTCTTAGATATTTGTTTATTTTATTTTATTTTTATTTGGTTAGTTTGTTGTTTTATTAATATATAAAAACTTAAAAAATATATGTAATTTGCTTTCCTTTTGTTTTGGTTATGTTTTGACTTGCATTATTGTTTTCTTTTTAAAATTATTCTATAATACTAGATTTAGTATATTTTGATTGATCTTGTGATAAAATTATAAATCATAAGTAGATAAATGAGTTCTATTGGAATTCAGTGAACTGATCTAAAAGAAGAATCTTATGACACTTATGATGGAAATGAAGTCTAAAAAATAGTCTGTCAGGATTGTCGATAAAAATTGTTATGCCTTTTCACTTTACACATTCAATCCTTGACTATAGACATATAAATTTGTAGCTATTATGTTATACTGAAGATACATTGTCCATGTAGAGAAACTAAACCTCCAAATGTATAACCTAGACTACTTGAGCAATTAAGTTTGTAAGGGTGTTTCAACACCTAGTGCCCTAAGATCAACTGATGTGAGAGTCACTGGTCCAAAGCTCATGAGTAGTTTAAAAAGCCTATGAAATGTCTCCTAAAAAATATGTACTAAATGCTAAATATCATGAAGTGCCAAAATTTCAATTTACAGATTTTAATTATCCGAGTTATTAAGTCCATAAGAGTGTCTTTACACCTAATGCCCTAAAGTCAACTAAACTAAGAGTCATTGACGTAAAGCTCGATATATAGATAATTAAGAAAGTTTGGAAATTCCTTCATAGCCTATTCATATTAAATAGTACTTGAAAAAGAAATTAGAGGCCTATATCTTGGATTGAAAAATTTGCACAATCACAAAGAGGAAAGATAAGCTTTTGCTGAATGATTTTCATAGGTTTTTCCTGTACTCTTGTTTTGTGTATGCTTTGTGAGATTGTTTGTGTTTTATACTAAAATTTTTCAATTTCACTTAGTGTTGCAAAATTTGCAAAAAGTTTACTGATCGAACTATAGTGAGACATTACAAACAAGGTATGTTTGCAGTAGATAAGTTTATTTGTTAAGCATTAAAAATAAATACTATAAAGATTTTTTTTTACTGAGCCAAAAAAAGTAAGGTATACAGATTTGGATGTGAACCTGTAAAATACTCAAAGAAATAGTAAAAACTCTCAAAGGACAACGGCCTTGGGAAGTGGACTAGCCCTAGTTTAGGTGAATCACTATAAAATCTCTCTTTTTTTAAAATTCTTGTTCTACTCTATTTTTACGCTTAATTTTTGAGTATTTCACTATTCACCTCCTCTCTAGTGAAGTCATTCGATCTTAACAATTAGTATCAAAGCTTTGTTAATCTCATTTAAGACTTAAAAATCTTGAGATTAAATGACTTTTGGATTATATTCGGCTAAAGAAAAGAGTGTGCATAGGTCACCTCTGTTTAATGGAAGAAAGTATTCTTACTAGAAACATAGAATAGATGTGTTCTTGAAATCTATAGATTTTGTTATGTGAAAGATAGTTATGCATAATCTCTTTTAAGACTTAAAAATCTTGAGATTAAATAACTTCTGGATCATATTCAACTGAAGAAAAGAGTGTGTGTAAGTCACCTCTGTTTGATGAGGGAAAGTATTCTTACTAGAAACATAGAATAGATGTGTTCTTGAAATCTATAGATTTTGCTGTGTGAAAGATAGTTATACATAATCTCTTTTAAGATTTAAAAATCTTCAGATTAAATGGCTTCTGGATCATATTCGACAGAAGAAAAGAATGTGCATAAGTCACCACTGTTTGATGGGGGAAAGTATTATTACTAGAAACATAGAATGGATGTGTTCTTGACATTTGTAGATTTTGTTACGTGGAAGATGGTTATGCATGGATAAACAAAGCCTACAACTCCCGTAGATAAATGGACTAAAGAAGAACAGAAAAAGGGATCAACTATTTGAATAAGTTATTTTGTGGTCTAACTGTTGATTAGTTTAATAAAGTTTCTACTTGTAAAATAGTTCATAAATTGTAGCATAATTTAAAAGTAACTCATGAGAGAACAAATCAAGTAAAAGAAACAAAAATAAATTTACTGGTTCAAAAATATGAGTTATTTAGAATACAAGAATTTGAAAATGTTGGTAATATGTTTGTAAGATTTTTTCATATTAGTAATACTCTAAAAAGGTTAAGAAAGGAGTTTGCTCAATAGGAATTAATGAGGAAGGTGCTGAAATCTCTCACGACTAAATAGGAAAAGAAAACTACTACAATTAAGGAAGTTAAAGATTTAAATAGATATTCACTCGAGGAACTCATGGGAAATCTTACTTCCTGTGAAGTTCAAATGAAGGCAAAGAATGAGGAAATGAAGAATTCAAAAATTGAAAAGAAAAAGGAAATTGCATTTGAAGTAAATTTTGATGGGGGAAATTGAAGTCACCATCTTGTTTTTACCAAAAAACAAGGAAAACAATGAGAAGAAGAGAACATACTCTTCAACCTAAGGAGGAAATGTTAAATCTCCAAGAAAATCCAAGCTTAAAGGTCTACTACTTATAGATAGTGAGTAAAGATTCAATGTACTGGTGAGGAAGATGTTAGGTATCCCTAACCAACCTAACCTAAGCTAGCCTCCCTACTATGATTAGTGCATAGGATAGATAAAATCAATTAGTGAACCGAAAGGGAAGATCCAATTATATAATTAGAAGTTGTTTAACGTACCCTAATCCAACTAGTCCCAAAGTAGAAAAAGCAAGTACGATAAGCTAAACAACAACCACCGGGAGAAACCGGACGAAGGAGTGAAGTCATCCGTGCGAAGTTGGTTGTAAGGTCGGACAAAGGAGTGAGGGAGAAGATGGCCGAAGAGAGGGAGAGTGATCGGGAGTGCTAGGTACAAGGCCGACACCCAACTCATCCGTCGGCTGATAGGCTGGAACCCAAGGTGCCAAAGGCCGGGTTCTAGGCTTCGCCTTGCAACGCAAAGATTCATGTGCCTAGGCCGTGACAAGGGAGAGTCGCTCGAGATGCCAAACATGGGGGTGGCAACCGGCTCATCTACTAGCCAACAGGATGTAACTCAAAGTACAAAAGGCCAAGTTAAGTACTTTGCCCCACAATGCCTAGATCATAAAAGGGGAGAGAGGTGTGTAAAGCATGCAGCCACAAAATTCTCGAAGAAGGCACATGGTGAGAAGTGAATAAAACAAAGTTAATGCGAGAAGAAGGAAGAGTAAAACTCGCAAAAGACTTTGAAAACGCAAAAGATGTATAAATTAATGGGGTGAGGGTGACATCTTGCTCGGGCAAGTTATCTGTCAGGTCAAGCAAGGAAACATCCCCACCCAAGAAAAAGCAATTAAAAGTTCCTCCCTCTCATTCCTAATGATGCACTGAAAATCAAGAAGGGGGACTGAGGATGGTCCGTGAGGAAGGAACGAACCCTCTCCTGGTCAAAGCCATGAACGACCAGGGGATTGGCTGCCTAGAAAATGGACCTGTCTTCCCCCCTTCCGCCAATGGAAAGGGAGGAGAAAATAACTAACCTACAAGGAGGTCTAGCTAGAGTGGGTCGTCGCTGATGAGCTCCCTTGAACGAACAATCGACGGTCACAAAAGGTGAAATGCTCGGAGCCAACAAAGCCAGAAGGTCTTCAAGGTCCCTCATTATGTCGAAGTCAGGAGTACTTATAGACCAATGGTAGATTGTCCCATGAGATTGGATCTGACAACCTTAACCATTGTCTACTAGAAACCTTGTATCGGTCATGACCAATCACGATGCAAAACAGCCTACGTTAAAATGGTCCTGATGGGGAGCACACAGGATCAACCACTCGAGACCCTCCGTCTTCTGGTCACTAAGCTCGAAACCCAATGGACGGGTTCCGGGGTTTTGGACGGTTGAGGGTGGCCGATGCCGATGATGGAAGCAAGCATCTGGGGGTCTAGTCCGAGGTCTAGTCATTCTTGGTGGCAAGATGTGCGACCAGACATGTGACTGGCGAAAGCCCCCAGGCATTTCTGGGCATAGTGCGGCTCCCATGGCTAGACATTGTTCAGTGGATCCAACTGACCATGCAAGTGCTGCAAGTGTCTGTGCAGTAGGTACTCTAGACCTATCAAGGAGGGCGTAAGGTTTACACCTAGACCCTACGAGTGGGGTGGAAGGTCTATGCGTAGGCTGGAAGATCTGCAGCTGGACGGTACGCACAGGCCATAAGATTTGACTTAAACCATCCATGCAGTCTGGAATGTTACAAAGCCCTAGATGTAGTTAAGATTGGGAAAAAGATAAATTGGGCAAAGATCATTATGTATCATCTAAGAAATATTAAAATCAAATTGTTTTACAGTACATTATTGCTTGTTATTTTGTTGATGCATGATGTGAATCTCAACCCTTTCAAATCAGTAGTTCAAATGAACATTAAGCCCATTACCTATAAATAGTTGACCAAGAAAGATAGTTTTGCTGCCAGAATGGAATATATGGTTAAGGGTAAATGAGCAATGGAAGATCCTAAAAATGCTGACAATGCTGCTACATCTTCCTCTGCTCCACCTATTGATACTGCTGCACATACTGATAATTTTGAATTTGTCACCATGTTATAGGCTAAACATGTTGAGTTGTATGATTTAATTGATTAAAGATTTCAACAACTTGACAGTCTTAGAAATGGCCTATATCAAATGCGACTTCAACAGAGAGATTTAAAGCATCTCATGCATGAACTGCATTACTATATTAAGGATAATATCAATTAGAAACTTTTAGTTTAACTTGCATGAATTGTCTGTAATTTTTGACAATGACAAAAAAAGAGAGAATTGTTAAGACTTAGATGATGATACATTTTCATATTTCTGTTGAATGTTGTTTGAATGTTCTTTTTATTTTTGACTATTGTTTGAATATATTTTTTAAAAATTTTGTTGAATGTTTTGTTCAGTTTATCTTGTTTGTTGAGTGCATCAAATTATACTTGCTTACTTCAAGTTTTGTCATCATCAAAAAATGAAGATTGTTAAGGAAGATAAGTTTTGATGATGCTAACTATATTGCACGTTTATAAATGGTTGTACCGAAATATACTAAAATGCTAAAATGTTATATTGTTAATAATAATCGGTATAACAAATTACTGCTAAGAATGTTTATAAGTATAATTTTCTACGAGTTTCTATGCAACGGATGTTCCGAAATCATTTGCCGGATGTTCCATTCATACTTGCTAAAGGCACTTCATGATGAAAGCTCAACAGATGTTCCGTTTAATTTAGACTGACATTTCATTAGTTTATTTTGTTTTAGCAAACTTAGCAAAGGATTATCGAATGTTCCGTTTCATGTAAACGAACATTCTGTCAATTTTCTTTTACAGTTGTTATTTTGTAATCACTGAGACAAATATTCTGCCATTACTTGACAAACATTCTGGTATTATTTAAGTCTTCTTTACTTAGATAGTTAGATGGATGATCCGACATTCATTGACAGATAGTCCTATATTATACTTATCTAATATTTACTTTACTAAACAGATGTTTCAACTTTCAGAGATGAACATTCCATTATAACTTGTCTAATCTTGTGCTATAGGGAAAAATGAACGAATGTTCTGATCTATTTAGACGGACTTTCCATTTAGTTTAAAAGATTAAATCTTGAGTTCAACTGTCTAGCAGATAGTCTACTAGTTTTGATAGGAACTTCTGTATAAGAATGGAAATTCCGTTAAATATCTTAGGAATTTCCGCTTATCTATTAACGTTTTTCTATAAGATACAAAATTTTTGATTGCCTAAATTTTAGGAAACTCTTGTAGGAACAAAGGAATAAAGATATGTGAAAATACGAGAATTGGAAGCAAGAAGAGTAAAAATTCAAAATTCAAATTAAAGTTTCAAATGCATTAAGTCGTTGAGAATATGAAAGGCAATATTCTACTTTTGGCATGGCAATTTTATAAAAGAAGCAGAGCAAGGAGAGGTGAAGGATTTTGCTGAAGGATTTTTGTGAGTTTTCCTGTGTTCTTGCTGTGTGTGTACTTTATGAGATTTCTTGTATTTGTACTAGAATTTTTAAATCTCACTTAGTATTGCAAGGTATTATAGGATTGTGTTGCAAAAAGCTTTTTCACCAAATTGTGGTGAGGTATTGCAAAAAGGATGTTTTTGCACAGGTCAAATAAGTTTCTTTGTTGAGCCTTAAAAATAAAGTATAAAGGTTTTTCTTTGCTAAGCCCAAAAAAGGAAAAAGGTGTAAAGATTAGGGTGTGAACCTATAAAATACTCAAGGAGATAGTAAAAACTCTCAATGGTTGATCTTGGAGAGTGGACTAGCCTTGTTTTGGGTGAACTACTACAAAAATCTCTATCTGTTTTTATTTTCTGTTTTTCACTAAAAATTCGTTTTATTCACTATTCACCTTCCTTTTAGTGAAGTCATTCAATCCTAACAAAATCTGTCCATGGATATGTAAAGCAACATCTAAATTTAAGCTTGACAAATTTGCCACAACAATCAATTCTTTTCCATCGTATTTTATCTTAAAGATATTAGCAACGAAGACTGATAAATATCTAATTCTTTAATTAGTATCTATATAGTATTTTAGTAGTCCTATGGTCTTTGATCACCTTGCTTGAGAGTAAAAAGCTATACATAAACTTGAAAGGTTTTGGAAATATTCTTCTCATATTCATAAGTCTCCTTAAGGGAGTCCTAAATTTTCTTTTGTCACTCCAAGCCATAGATAGCTCCATACTAGTCAACATCTAATATGAAGCAATTGCCATATCTTCCACTAACCAATCTGCATGTGTGACATCTTTTGCTTTAAGCAGTGGATCCGTAAGGTAGTGGAACATATGGTATGTAAGCATAATGTTTTCAAAACTTCTCACCCACGATATTTAATTTGTCATTCAACTTATCTGATGTTAGTGTAAAACTACGAAAAAGAGCATCTCAATCAGCCATACCACAATGCAAGAGGATGTACAGCACAACACCACATTGATCACTGACAGCACAACACCACATTGATCACTGACAGCACGCAACTGGATTTTGTGTCTTTTGTGCTCTAAAATGGATGACAACTTTTACAGGAACAGTGCCAAAAGACAAAGGGCTTCACAAGATGACACAACTTGCTGCAACTAAACTTTCTTCATTGGTTCAAACAAACAACTTCATGAGATGACACAGCTCATCAGAGATAACAGTGGAAACTCCTAGGCTGATGACGTAGAACACAATATCAATACAAACAACAAAAACTCCTTGGCCAATGGCACAAACGAATAAAGCATGTACAATATGAGGTGGTAACCTACAACACAAGGATGACCAACATCACAACTGCCATGGCAAACTACATGTGGTCAGTGGATGATCAAGACAGAAGTGGAAGCAAACAGTGGAGGTGAAAAGGCTGGCAGGCCGACAGTTAGGGTTTGCACAATGGCTCTAGTACCAAGTTGAGTTTGAAGAGGAAAATCAAAAGTCAAATTAGTAATTAGGATAAAATAGTACATATAGGTGTTACACAAGATAAAATAATGGAAAAGACCAAAACACCCCTAAATATATTACAGCACATTACAACAAGATCCAACAGAAATGTTGCTGCAAATTCCAACTTGAGAATGAAGTCATATAATTGTTGTATAAAAATGGAAATTATAACCTGAGTGCCCATTGAAATATAGCCTATTAAAATTTCAACATATAGTTGCCTTCTTGAAAATACCTTGTAGGTCTTGTCTCCAAAGAAGTGGATAACACGATAGTCTTCCAAATATCTCAAACAATAAGTCTTGTCCCAACCTTGGGGAAATACCTGTAAATAGAAATAGAACAAATGAAATTGCAATTGCATACAGAAAATAAGATTTTAACCTTTCTAAAAGAAAACAATGTCAACTTCTGCTACCATTCACTTACATCAAAACTGATTTGTCCCCCAATTGAAAAGGTCAAATTCATGTGTGCAAACTTTTCACGTAGGATAGACACCATTTTTGACCTTATATTGTGAACCTATTATGCCACTCAAAAGTATTTTTTATGAATATATTTTAAATTTAAATTTAATAACATAATGAATTTTAAAAGACTATTGCATCAAATCAAGGTAATACCTTGTCATAATTTTCAAATTCATCCCGTTCCTCTTGACTACAATTTCTTCCAATTGGTGAAACATTAAGCATTCCACTACGGAACTCTATAAATGTTCCCCTGAAGATGTGAACATAAGAATATATACTTGCAAAGAATGGACAAGATTTCATTTACCATCTTTGTGCTGGATACCTTTTAATTGGAATATCCAAGTCAGCAATGTAGTGAAGAGTAAACTTTATTAACTCCTACATTCATGAGACAACCTTTAGATATCAAGAGTTCACTTTGGAAATGCATAAAAATATCAAAAAACTAACCTTAAGCTTCTCTTCGCCAAGAAATGATTTCAAGCTCTGCATTCATAAAAATAAGATAGTGTCACAATGTAGTCATATTAGAATAGACAACAATAAAGAGTTTAATGTGGAACACTTTTGTAAGTAATGTCAACGACAAACTTTAGTAGCAAAGATGTTTACGGATAGAAAATACATATTTTTATGAGTTAATTTAGATGTTATGATCATATATTTTAATTATTGAGATGGTTTTGTGCTTAATTTTCTTATTTTGAGTTAATTTTATAGTTGATTGCATTTATGCATTTTTGCAGCTATGTTGTTAAGAAATGTAATTAATTAAATGAATTATGCACTTTAATTATTGCATTCGAAATATATTGTATTTGAATTATTGCATACTTTATATTAATAAAAGTTGCATAGTTTTTAATTGATTATTGTACATGTACTTTTAATATCTTTTGTTAAATGTGTAATAGATTTTTAATAAAAAAAATGAAGAGAAAAAAATAGTACCTTGAAATCTTCATGCACAAAGACAAAATACGAAAGAAGACGAAGAGTCGACGTAACAACCACCCACACTCACACATGCATTACTTGTGTGTAGCACTGGTGTGGTGGAAAATAATCTACCATTATAAAAAAAGAGAAAAGCAACACATGCAAAGCCCATTCCAAAAAAAAAAAATCACCACATTTCCATACACTACTTCTATGGGCACAGTTGATGAGGTGGAAAATAATCCACCATTATAAAAACCACAAAGGGCACAAGATAAAGGCATCCCTAGAAACAAAAAAAATATACTACACCCTAGATTCCTCTCGCACATCCGCACTCCTGCCATTCCTCCACCATCTTCCACCTCCCCTCTAAATCTACAAGGATTGAAAGCTAGCATTGGGTCGACACTATTTCCAATGGGTTGTGCTCGTTTGCATCGCCTCAAGAAGCCTCAATTCACAGCCCCCTCTTTGTCGCAATGCCTTCAAGGTTAAATGTTCTTGTAGATCATGAGATTTTTCCTCCATTTCTTCCATTTCATCATCTATGATCAAAACTTAACTAGATTTTTCTTTAGTCTTTTTATATACATTGTTTTGAAGATATTGAACTCTATTTTAGTGGATAACAAATTTGACGTTAAAAAAAAATGTTTAAATAGTTCAATAGCTTTTCAATTAGTGTTTGTTTTTCATTTGTTCATTTTCAGTTGTCATTGAATTTTAATTGCTGCTTAATTTCAATTTCTGTGGTTTTTAAAAAAAATTAATTATTTTCATGGACTTCAAATACTAAAAATTATTTTTCTCAATATTATTCACACCGCATTTCTAATCATCAGAAATTTACTGTAGAAATGATATTTTTGATCTAAAAATTTATTGTGCATGCATATTCTTGATCCATTTGGTCAATTAGTGCTCAATTGTTAAATATAAGTTTAAAACCCGCTTCTCCGTAGATTGACCTGTATTTGCCAGTCTATACAAGACACCTAAATTTTTCTAAACAAAAGACAACCTTAGATTTGTCACATTAGATTATAGAACTTCTAGGTTTAATTCAGATATCTAAAACTAGGGTAATAAGATTAAAGATTTAAAATCTTCCCCTTCTGAAAATACTTCAGTTATCACAGTTCTAGTACTTTTGGAAAGGAAATCAATTGAAATTGAAGGAATGATGTGGAGTACTTACAATTATGTCATACACATTATATATGATATATTCACAACATTAATAAAGTAGGAAAGTAGTACCTCAGTACCAATGAGCTCCCCATTTTTATGAGCAACAAGACCATTTTCAGAAAAAACATAGTCATAGTCATTGATAGCTGCAACAACATTTGTTAATCAGCATCCTTTGAATACACAGAAGAGAGTACAACTAAAAACATCAAAGCATCAAATAAAGCTAATTCAGCAAATTTTACTGCTTCCAATTATAAATTTTATTGAGAAGGCATTCATGTGAAAGTTTCTCTGACTTTCTTGCATAAGTAATCATGGTAGAGTTCTATCAAGTGAATCTTTATTTCATTTCGGGTAATCATGGCAGAGTTCTATCTTATTCTACACAATGCAACATGGCAACCAAGTGACTAATAGCTCATTGTATATGGGTAAATGGAGGTGACTGACCCACAAAAAAAGAAAGAAGCATTAGTCATGTAGAATATACAAGTATTGAAGTGCAATACCATTCACAGGATAAAGTATTACAATATACCAATTCTCTACCCATCTATAATCTAATATATGATTGAACCACACGAGTTCCCACAACCTACACCCATTAACCACAACCACTATAATACAAGTGCAACTTACAAAACAAACATGCTCACGACATCCACTCATTAACACTCACAAGCACCATTCCTTCCCTTACACTGCTAACTCTTTTCTCCATTTAATGGGTTTGGAAGCATTCTCCTAAAGGCCTATTTACATGAATGCATCAAGAAATTCAGAATTTAGGTTGACATCTTGAAAAACCAGTGATAATAAATATTTGAGTTATGCCAAATCTATAGCTTCTCCTCTATTACAGCTATATCGTTGTTTGTGAGGAACACAACCAACTTAAGCTACATCTCAACCATCCTACACCATGAACGGACATTCCTCAGCTTCACTAACACCCTCTAAGCTTCTTATAACTCTGAAGAAGGGTAAGAGAATCTATAGTGCATACTCTATTTCTAACTTTGTTTTATATCATTATTTAAACTCATCCTTTCAAGAGTTTACACTCTATTCCATTTGATTCTATTTTCTGAAATCACCATGAGGTATTAAAAATACCTCATTTTAAGGCAATTATGGATGAGGAGATATCCACCCTCAATGCACATGACACAAGTGACCTAGTTCCTCAACCTACAAATTCTCATGTTGTCATGTGTCATTGAGTATATAATGTGAAGTATAAATCCGATGACCGATGACATGATTGATAGATACAAAGCCACCTAGTTGTTTAAGGTTTTAATAGAATTTATGCCAAAAAAATTTTCCAGTGACTCAACTTAATTCTATTAGAGTCCTTTCACCTACAACAAATCAAATTTGGGAGGTACATCAGATGTGAAAAATGTTTTGCTTTGTGATGATTAACAAGAACAAGTATTAATGGAATAACCTCTAAGGTATATTACTTAAGGGGAGAAGATGTCTACTACTTGAACAAAGATATTTAAGGTCTAAGGCAAAGTTTACATGCTTGGTTTGACAAATTTAATAGCATTGTTGAGCAAAGAGGATTCAATTGTTTAGTATTTAAAAAGACAACCAAAGTAACCTCCACTATCATTGTAGTTTATGTTGATATTTTTGTAATAGGAAGTGATTGAGCAGCATAATAAAGCCTAAAGAATACCATAACACACACTTTAAGGGATTTTTGCCTTTAAAAAGTATGAGAAATGATGAGAAATTGTAAAAAATTGACTTATTATTTTTCATTATTTTTCATACTTTTCAAAGACAAACCTCTCTTCCTTTGTCACAAAATACATGACAAAATTGTGTTACCTTTTGGGATTGAATTTGCATATTTTAAAGAAAAAATGTTTGTCATAAAAAAAGTCTACCTTAAAACTTATTGCAAGACACTAATAAGATTTAAACAAAAAAGTATTCCAATAGAAAAAAATCCTCAATTTTGGGGCAACAAGTCTAATAACCTATTGGAGGACTTAAGTAGATACAAGAGGCTTATCGGAAAAAAAATACATTAAATAGCAAGGTTTCAAAAATCAGTATCATAACAAGGATCGGTCCTTTACAAAAAGAAAACATGTTGAGGATTGAGAATCATACCAGTAGAAATACAATACTTTTATGGAAATGACTATAAAACACCAAATTTCAAATTGAAACTTAGGAATAAGATATAATAAGTTTTAAAAACTTTCAAAAAATATTTTTTATTTTTTAATAATATCTTTTTGTGAAATTTGTCTTTTTCTTTTCACATGAGTTATTTCCCTTTTCTTTTATTTGACTTTTCCTTTTTTTTTGAAATTTGTCTTTTCCTTTTCACATGAGTTTCTTGCTTTTTCTTTTATTCGTCTTTTTTAAAATGTATATTTTTCTTTTTCCTTTCTTCTTTTCTTCTTTCTTTTTCTTTTTTTTCCTATTCCTCCACATGCTACGAGTGTGGTGGCCTTCTTCCCTGAGCCTCGACTCCTAACAAAAACCTAAATGGGTTCAATAGAGCATCATGACCTTTAGGCAACAGTATGGCCTTCAAATGACTCAAACCATCCTTGGTAGTCGTCATCAACCCCAAACCTTCAAGCCTATCATGCCCACAGTAGTCGTCGAGCCTCTATCCAAGTGTGTCGAAGCTCAAAGGTTGGAACAATCGTTAGTCATCCTTACCAAATCGACCAATATATTTCTTGGATTGACCAATCTACCCTTTGTGAAGCTAAAAAATACATTAGATTAAACAATCTATCGATCTACTATTGATCATCATCAACAAATCGTTCAATCCCTTGTGCTATTAGGAACACAACATATATTAGTATTGGTGAAATGAAAAACTGAGACAAATCACTAAAATTTCGATGATCTGTGTTGATTTTTGAAACCTTGTTCAATAAATATTGTCCATGTAGTAGGAATACTTTTGCAATTCATACATGAAGTTAGAGTTGTCTATTGGGAAGGAGCAATTTGCATGGTAGCCTACGTAAAAGTTGCTCTTAGGAAATGTTTGGTATATTCAAACTTGGTTACTTATGCAGCAAAAACTAAAATGTGGTCTCTAGATTTAGTGTAAAAGTTGGATATCAATTTATGCTTAAACAACATGTGAGATGATGGGAATAAAATCCTTTTTGACAAAACTAAGGTTTGAAGTGCAAATTCTCATAAAAATGTATTGTGATAATCGAGCTATAATATTCATGGTTAACAATCCTACCCTTCAAGAAATGACAAAACACATTAAAGTGGATTGTCATTATGTTTGTGACATGATGATGAATGTTATCATTTCTACTCTTTATACCTAGTCACCAAAGTAATAAGCAAATATATTTACCAAAGATTTAGGTGTTGAAAAAAACTTGTGTATCAAGCTAGGTACGATTAACATCTATGCACTAACTTAAAAGGTATGCTAAGTGTTGGATAAATGGACCCTGATCCGTTTACTCATTTACTGTTGTATATATATACCATGTAATTAATCATTAGCGAATTGACAAGAAAATCTTATTCTTAACTTAGTATCAAGCTAGGTTTTACCCTAACCCTCCCTACCCTCTCTCTTCCACCGCCAGCACCGATGGCCTGCCTCCGTCGTCTCTCCTGACGGTCACCTCTTCCTACACATGCCCCTACACGCGTCCTTCCTTTCACACCGGTGCCTTGCCTCCACCGTCTCTCGTGACAACAGCCTCGCAACCTCTTCCTACAATGCTGTCTGCACCGGCCTTTGCGCTGTCATCGTCGCCATCCCTCCAGCCATGTGCAGTGTGTACGTTCCTCTGTCAGAAGTGGCCACCGGTCTACTCCCTGCCAAGTGCCACCCGCCGTCATCTGCTTCCCACAGGACCAATCACACAAGTGCCAGCCGTTCTGCATCCTCATGGAGCTGCCCTCCAGCCCTACTGTCTCGCCAACATCCATCGACTCTTCTACCTTGGTGGCATAGGCAACGGCTCATGACAGCCTTCTCCCTCCTTCCCCGTGCCCTGGCGGTGTTGCGGGTGGCCACTCATGCACTGGTGGACGATCCTCTCGCCCCCGCACTCCATGCGTCCACTATGGCCGTCTGAACCACCCCTCGAATAGGTGTTGGGCGAAGTTTGGACGCCCAATGCCTACTCCCCAACTCTGCCTTCGGCCCCCAATTCTGCAGCTACTATCCTTTCACTCGTGTAGATTACTCAAGCTAATTTTGATGAACTTATGGTACTTCCTGCTCAACAAAACAATGAGACTACTGCTGCTCACGTCCTCTCCAATGGTATGCCTTCTGCTAATACATCTACCTCTAATGATACTTGGATTGTTTATTCAAACGCCTCCCATCACATCTTGAGTAATTGCTCTCTTTTTGATCGCCTCACCCATTGTGCAAATATTCATTCTATTGCCCTTGTTGATGATCGTAGTTGTGCTATTTCTGGGGAAGGGACTACTTCCCCCACCAAGGATACTTTCCTAGAAAAAGTGTTGTATATTCCTAATTTTCCTGTTAATCTCTTATCCATCAATGTCATCATGAAACGCTTATATTGCTTTGTCATTTTTTACCTATTTCATTGTACCTTTCATGATTTGCAGATGAACAAGAGGATTGGCTTGGGCCTTGAGCAGGGTCGAGGCGTCTACATCTTGGTGCAGGATGGCGTCACTCACGGATTGGTCTCGTTTGCGGCATCTGGTGATTCGTCTTTGCTATGGCATCGCCATTTGGGTCATCCTCCCTTACATCGGCTTCGTGAAGTCCTTCCGTCTATGTCTCTTCACCCATTTACCTGTTAGTGTTGTATTCTAGGTAAGTAGTCTCGTGACACTTACCTTAGTCGTCAGTTGTCGTCTGTGGCTCATATTTTTGATTTAGTTCATTATGATGTCTAGGGCCCATCTAGGGTTACCTCTATTGGTGATTTTTGTTACTATATTGTCTTTGTTGATGATTTTTCTCAAGTTTCTTGGGTGTACTTATTAAGGAATCGTCAACATGTCCTTGATGTTATCATTCGCTATTTTAATGAAATTCATACTTAGTTTGCCACTACTCCTAAATTATTTCGTACTACTAATGCCCTTGAGTTTATTCAATCTGTCGTTGCCTCCTTATGTTTTGAGCGTGGCACCATCCATCAAACCACATGCGCTCATACTTTTCAACAAAATGGTGTGATTGAGTGTAAGCATCGACACATCCTCAATGTCGCTCGCACCTTGTTGGTTGAGACACATGTTCCTAAGTCTTTTTGGTCCAATGCAATTTTGACTGCAGCCTTTCTCATTAACTGCATGTCTGCTGCTCCTTTAGGCGGTGCTATTCCCATTCAATGGCTTCCTCCTCGACAAGAGTTGTTCTCTCTTCCTCCCAAAGTTTTTGGGTGTACAGCCTTTGTCAAGGATTTAACCGTTGGACTTGATAAGTTGTCGCCCCGCTCCTTTCGTTAAGTCTTTCTAGGTTATCCTCGCACCTAAAAGGGGTATCGGTGTTTTCATCCTCTGTCTCATCAATATCTTGTTTCCGCTGATGTTGTTTTTCTTAAGGATACCCCCTTTTTCTCCAGCTCCTCTACTCCCTCTCCCTTCATTGATGCCATCCCCCTTCCTCCAATGGTTCTCTTCCAGTCCTCCTTGTGTGCCACCTGTAGAGCAATCACCTCCTCTAGCGCCTCCACCATTGCAGGTCTATCAACGACATCATCCTCCTACACTACCTCCTACCCTGGCTACTGCCCCTCCTTGCTCAACTGCAAATCCGTCTCTTGATCTACCCATCACCCTTCGCAAAGGTACTCGTGTCTCCACCCAGCACTCTCTTTCCCACTCCCTTTCCTACACTACCCTTTCCCCTTCTTACAAGCGGTTTGCCCTTTCTCTTTCCTCTAAATCAATTCCTAAGGATCATTATGAGGCAGTTACCCTTCCCCATTGGAAGCATGCGATGGATGTTGAAATGCAGGCATTACTTACTCGTTAGACATGGACAATGGTTTCTCGCCCACCGAATACTCTGATTGTTGGGTGTCGGTGGATCTTCACTGTCAAGCATCACCCTGATGGTAGCATTGACCCCTACAAAGCCTGCCTGGTTGCTCGTGGTTTTACGCAAACTCATGGGTTGGACTATGCTGAAACCTTTGCTCCGATGGCCCGCTTACACTCTATTCGCATTCTCCTGTCCCTGGTTGTTAATCGGCGTTGGTCCCTTTCTCAGCTGAATGTCCGTAATGTCTTCCTCTATGGTGATCTGGAGGAGGACATCTACATGGAGCAACCTCCTGGGTATGTTGCTCCAAGGGAGAATCAAGTGTGTCACCTACAGAAAGCTCTCTATGGTCTGAAACAAAGCCCCCGTGCCTGGTATGCCAAACTTAGTTCTATGATGGTGATGCATGGGTACAAGAAATGTGTTGTTGACAATTCTATCTTCATTCGAAATGGTCCTTCTGGTTATATACTATTTTGGCTTTGTATGTCGATAACATTTTACTGATAGGTGATAATATTGCTGGAGTCAAGTCCATCAAAGCAATGCTCTCAGGACATTTTAATAGTAGAGACGTGGGCAAACCCAAATACTTTCTAGGGATTGAGTTTGCATAAGCTAAACAGAAGATAATCTTCTCTCAAAAAAAGTATATTTTGGATTTATTGAAAGAAACAGGTTTCACAAGATGTAAACTAGAACGCACTCTCATTATGGCTAAACCTCCCTTTTGGAAGTCCTCAGAGTGTTATAGTGATCCAAGTCAATACAAACGATTGGTTGGTAAGCTCATTTACCTAACTATTACTAGGTCAAACATATCTTATGCTGGAGCCGAAGAAGGTTCACTAGCATGGTGCCTTACGTGTGCTATCCTACTTGAAAAGCAATCCGGGAAAAAGGTTGATGTACTCAGACAATGGTCATCTCAATATTATGGCATACACAGATTCCAATTATGGAGGCAATCAAGGTGATAGGAGGTCAATCTCAGGATATTGTACCTATGTTAGAGGTAATTTGGTGACATGGAGAAATAAAAAGCAAAATGTGACATCTAAGTCTAGTGTAGAGGCAGAATACAGAGTCATGTTCCCAGGCTGCCAGTGAGTTGATGTGGCTTTAATCCCTCCTTACTAAGTTAAGTGTTCAGGTGTCCACTCCTATGGTGATGCACTGCAATAATCAGGCCGCCATCTGCATCGGTAGCAATGATACATTCCATGAGAGAACTAAATACATTGAGATTGATTGTCATTATATTCGAGAGTTGGTGGAACATGAGCTTATATGCACACCATACACTCGATCTTCTAACCAAACTACCGACATCTTTACTAAGAGTCTTAGTGTTAGAGTATTTAACATTTTTTGTATATCAAGTTGGGAATGTTCGATATATACCTTCCAACTTAAGGGGGAGTGTTGGATAAATGGTCCTTGATCCGTTTACCCATTTACTGTTGTATATATATACAATGTAATTAGTCATTAGCAAATTGTCAAGAAAATCTTGTTCTCAACTCTAAGCATTATGACTTTTATTAGATATATTGTTTGATTTACCATGGTATGGTATTCTTGTAATTGCCTCTTCTTGTAACCTCTTTATATAAAAGGAACTGTATAAGGTGACAATGTAATACCCTTTTCTATCCTAAATCATAGTGATGATTATTATATATGAATGAATGATTTTGTGTTTTTTCATCACTCATTTTCGTAAATATTTGTTAGATTTTTTTATTAACTTATTATCAGTTTTTTGAATTGTTTGCTAGTGTTACTTGTGTTTGGAAATATTAAAATTACATCTCAAAACTAATTGATGATGAGTGAAAGAGTTATTTATATATTAAATTAAGTTTAATTTATTCCCTACATTTATCAAATGTGGGACTATTTTAACATTCTCCCTTAATTTAGCATTCTCCTTTGTGGTTTGTTTTTAATTTTTTTATATCTAAAAGTATCCATGAGTGAATGTGTATAAATTGGCTCTAATACCATATTAAAATTCTATCTTACAACCAATTGGTGATGAGTGAAAGAGTTGTTTGTATATTAAATTCAATTTATTCCTTACATTTATCAATATGAAACTATTTTAATAGGAAATTTTGAATAATTGTTGTTGGAACTAATAATTTCTTTATTCCTTAATTATTCACTTATTCATCACTATGAATTATGACTATCATTACATAGATAATTGAACTATATAATACACGTGTGTAAACAACCAAAAACATTGTCACAATGTTGTTTTAATATGGTTTCTAGCATACTATGACAGATTTACAAATACACAATCACAAAAAAATAAAAAATGCAAACTCATCATTGTGAATTAATAGTTTTCTTTAACCAAAAAAAAGTAAATAAGATTCTTTTACATTTTCAAAGATAATGTAGAAGTATTCAAACAAATTACATTTAGGAAACCATTTAGATACAATATTTATTTTTATTCATCATCAAATTTACAATAAAGCCCATAAATAGCTTTCTTCAATCAACAGACGTTACCCTCCACCTAAGCAACATACATTGGAGGTTGCTTTATATACACCTCTTTCTACAGGTCATCATAAAAAAAGGCACTATTAATATCCAATTAGAACATTGTTCAAGCCTTGTTGACTGCCAACAACAAGAAAACCCCAATAGAATTGAGACAAGCCACTAGAGAAAAGGTCTCAATATAATCCACATCCATAGTCTTTGTATAACCACGAGCCATAAGGTGAGCTTTGTGGTGATTAAAAGAGTCACCAGCTTTGTAATTGGTGGTAAAGACTCATCGATAGCCAATAACTAGAGTATCTTTAGGCCTGGCAACGAGCGTCTATGTCCCCTTCATACATAAAAGTTGCATTTCAACATCCATAGCATGTTTCCACTGAAGAAGGGTAAGTGCTTCTTGATAATCATTGGAAACAGATTTGGAAACTAAGGCTAAGGCAAATTATTTATATTCAAGAGAAAAGGAATCATAAGATACAAAATAGGAGAGGGAATGTTAGGTCGAAGAGCATATACATTTACGAAGGGGTGCAATGGGGAGATCAAGAGGGGTGAGATCTAAGACAAGTGGCGGCATTGGTGCAATCAAGGTCATGGGCGGCATATGGAGTCGACGATGTTGATAAACCTACAAAGGTGGCACAGAAGGATCCTTATCTATAAAAGCATCATTCATACAAGAGGAAGTTGGCAAACACGATGAAGGAACAACAAAGGTGGGTTGTGGAAGTGGATCCGAAAGAGGATCCACAAACATAGTAGAAGATGTGAAAGAAAAATAGGAAGTATCCTCATGAAACACATTAACCGAAACAAGATAGTGGCATGTGGGCAAATGATAACGATACCCCTTTTGAGCATGGAGATAACCAATAAAGATACACTTTATGGAACAAGGAGTAAGTTTGTCAACCCTAGTAGAAAGGCCTTTAACAAAAGTAGTGCAACCAAAGAGATAGGGAAGAGAAAACAATTGTTGTGTAGGAGCAAGGCACTGAAGTGGAATGGCACCACCCAAAGGAGAGGATGACATATGGTTGATGAGATAGAAAGCTATAGCAAGTGCATTAGACTATAAATACTTATGCACATGCATTTCAACAAGAAGTGTGTAGGCAACATCTAGAAAGTGACAATGTTTGAGCTTTGCAACACCATTTTACTAAGAAGTATGACCATAGGTGGTCTGGTGTATGATATCTCGCTATAAGAAAAGAGATTCCGCATCAAACTAAACAAAACTAAAGGGCATTATCAGTGTGAAATTTTTTTGGTATAATAGCAAACTAATTTTGAATTTTATTAAAAACAATGAGTATTACATCAATGACATACTAATGATTTTTCAACAATTAGATCTAAGAGACATAAGAATAATCGTCAACAAAATAGTATAACAATTATAACCATTGTTAGGCAGGACTGAAAGGGTTCCCAAATATCACAATGAAAAATATCTAAAAGACTAGGAGCAAAAGACAACTTAAAACTTCTATAGATAACACAAAACTGCTTACCCAAAACACAAGACTAACAACAAAAAGTATTGATATTGAGCCAAAGTAACCCATCACGAAACTTGCCAAGATAAGGGTGCCTAAGACAATGATGCCACAACAAACAAGAGTCCCCTAAAGTAGCCACCAAAGCGAGTCCCACAAGAATATCTTTAACAACCACGTACACGCCATGACTCGTTTCAAAGCCCAAACCAATTCTCTTCCTCATGTGCAAATCATGAAAGGTGTATAAAGGGGAAAAGGTGACATGACAATATAGTTCTTTGATAATAGCACTAATAGATAAAAGATTAACAAGAAAATCTAGAATACATAAGACTTTATCAAGAGAAAGGTCACAAGTAATGAGTGTGGTGCCTTCGTCGAAAACTTGACATTAGTGCCCATAAGCCAAAGCAACAAAATTAATATTGGATAATTTAGTAATGCATGAAAATAGGATATGGTTACTAGAAATGTAGTTTAAAGCTCCAGAATCAATTATCCAAGAATCATTATGAGTGAATGTATGAAGAGCTTACATATCAAAGGAGAGAATGTAAGCTGCAATATCTTCATTGTTTTATTGGGCCTATAAAATCACTAACTCATCAATTAGCTTGGGAGATCTGAATCTTGCATGGAATTATAGGAGATACGGTAGGAATATCAACTAATACATCTACAATAGCCATATTTGCGAAAGGATGGGCAGAAGGATGCCTGAACTTATCCTAGCATTTCTTATGCAATAAATACATGGGGTCCTCTAACAACCATCCTTGCAGCTGTGTCTGCACTGAGAAGAACTAGAGGACTGACAATCATGTAAACCAAAGTCACATGGAGAGGAGGTGACAACAAGGGTTGTCGACTTAATTGTCAAGCAAGAGGAACTTGGTAGCTGCAGCACCCAATTAAATGTTGTTTACAAGGAGGGGATCTGAGAAGGGATGGAAGGTGACAACACCAATAGGGCCAACGATAGTGGCAACCAACAAGGTTAGGGTAGGGTTTAAAGATTGTAACCTAGTAAATGATGTATTAAGTGTTAGTGTGTATGGGTTTAGCTTTTGCCTTTTGTCACAACCTCCTTCCATTTCATCTCCTTCCTCTTCCACCACTTTAATTTGCACAAGCAACCTCTCCCACGACTTTAGCTCACATAGGCAACCTTTCAATGGCTCTTTTTTCACATGGATCCCACAACTCCTATCTTAGTTTATTCTATACTTGGTGACTCTCCTTTGGCTATTTTCCAATGTTCACAAGCAATTTTCCTTAAAAATCTGATGATTCTTTCACTAATTTCTCTTCTTTTGGTGTGTCAACCACCACCATCCTCCTATCATTGTTTGCATCCATTAAGGTTGTAGACAACAACAGTCGAAGGGGGAAGAAGATAGATGGTCAAAGAAAAAGGCAGAAAAAAAATGTGGGCAGGTGTTTTTTGAGTCTTTATTTTTGAAGTATGTTGTTTTGTCTATTAAATTTGTATCAAGTTGGATGTTCTCACTTAAGGGAGAGTATTAGAAGTAAATGATGTATTAGTTGTTAAGTGTATATGGGTTTAGTCCTACATTGATAAAAATTATCTTATGTGTATTGTGTAGCCTCTATATAAGAGGCCTTATGTTTAATTAATGAAAACAACCATTTTCCTTTCTCTTTTTCTTAACATAAACAAAAAAAAGTAACAAAATAGTGAAATTATATCAATAAAAATTACTTAAAAGGTGAAATCTAAAAGAATTTTAGAAATGGCCATTTAAACCGCTAAAAACGGAAGAAATGGCCCATTTTCTCAGAAAACCGGAAAATGATAGTTTAAACAGAAAATGGCCATTTTTCAAACCATTTTCCCCCTTTTTCCAAAACAGAAATGGTTTCAAGTGAAAAGCATTTAATCAGAATTTAAACATCATTTGTTTCATTGTACAACAATGAGAAGAAATAAACATGTATATTAACCATATCAACTTAAGTACTATCACAAGATGGAATGATGTACAGACCACTTTTTCCAAGCTGCTCAGATATTTTTGCAAGATCTGACCCTCCAACAACACCAATAGTAACAACCTGCCACATTGCAGTGGTATTGGTGAGAGTTGCATTAGAGAAGACAATAGCCAAATTGTACAATAAGTACCTCACGAAGGGTTTGCAAGAATTGAAGTGTTTTCTTAGTCACCACCTAAAAACAACAGGAATAATTGATAAGATAATCAAGAGAAGAATAAGACTAATTTGCGTTATTTACTAGATCATGTTCACACAGAAAAGTTTTGCTTTATTTGAAGATCATGTTCACACAGAAAAGTCTTGCTTTATTTGAAGATTACAAGCAAGTCCCTAAATCAAATCAGAGATCAAGTTAAAGACATTCTGACTTGAAGTAAGAAGCCTGTTGGATTCTTAAGTCAGACTGGTTCAATGGATACTCCTAGATCTGGCTTAGAAATGATATGAATTTTAACAAACATAAAATTGTTCAAGTGTTTCTATGAAACATGCAACCAACAGCAGTTCTACATCAAAAAAACCCCATGCAAGAGTATTAGATATTTTACTAATTGTTTAACCAGAAATGTTATGAATTGACATTGTATTTTTCATATAAGTCTCCAGAATGTTCCATACATAACCACAAATACTAATGTATACTTGACATTAAACTTCAATTAATAAGCTCCCTACAACATCCTCTCACAGTGTCACATATGCAGTTTACCGCTTGATGAATAATATTACAAGGCATATTTACTAAAAAAAACATATGCAGTCTGCCATGTGATCTCCCGTGATCTTCTCCAGGCCCTCTGACACAACAGTGGCACTCCCTATACATTTCAATATTGACAGCCATTTCAGCACATTGATGGACAGGCATAACTAACTAAGCTGGCACTTGCAATTCCTCTCTCACCTTGAACTCCTCCTCTTCCACTACTTCCACTTGACCTACTCCACAACCTCCATCTCAATCTAGGTCACTCACACAATCATCAATTGAAAGTGCAAGCTCTTCCACTGACATTCAATAAAAAATGTGCCATCTTTCTAACATAAATCAATGCACCAAACCCAGCTCCCACAAAGTGCTACTTGCTAAAACACTACTGCCAAACCAACATCATATAATCAAGTGCATCAATAAGGAGCCGATCTTTGGCATTGTCTCCTGGTCAATCCACACCGTATTTTTGGGTGGGGGACAAATGCGATCATGCCAGAAGGCACATGATCTTGTCAATCAAATCAGATATCGTAGAAGATCGTGGGAGGAGCCAAGCATAAAAGGAGGACTCCCACAATGATTTGATCAATCCCTTCTGTCTCTGGAAAACCTACGAGTGGACCTGGGAGGATTGAATTTCACCTGATATGCAACCCCTACTTGCTCGCAACCCTTACTTGTCTGCCAACCCTTGCCAGAAGTTCTTCGACAAGTGAGACCTTTTACCAACCAAAATGCAAGCTCCAATTTTAACATCATATTACTTATTTCGTTAAATGTTTTGCTATCATGCAAAGATCATTTTTATCATGTCAATGCTTAAATGTTTAACTCGATTGTTCACTCTTCTTGTTTGAATGCTCTTTATGGTATCTTTTCTTAGCAATAAGTTTAGTTTTAGGTTAAAGGTTTCTTAAATGTTCATCAGCCAAGACACCTCTATCTTAGTTTTATTTAGTTTCCATTTAAACATTAAAACCCTAAGTAGTTGAAACTCCAAAATCAATAGTGATCAACATTTTAAACCCTAAAACATCAACCAACCCACCCTTAAAACAAAAATAACAAGAACAACTAGAGTAAAACCTCACCTCATGCTCATTTTAAGTCAACCGACCCAACCTTTTTATGCAACAATAAAACCCTAAGGCCGATTTTTAAAATCAGGCACATAGGGATGCCTAACACCTTCTCCTATGAGCACCTTAAGTACTTACTCAATATCTTAAAAGCCTTAAAATTTTTAGGCCTTGACCAGACAATTCATAATGCTTGCATCAAGTTCCGTTCTTCACCCTCTTATTTTCCTAGTTTTCAGCATAAAAATTAGGTGGCAACTCCAAACCCTTGATTTCCTTAGTTATCTTTGGCTAGGTAATTAAGTCAGTAGTTAGTTGTCAAAATCTAGGTCATCAGGAGTTATAGACAAGCTTTTTGTGATTTCAAATGCACACACTACCTTTAGGGCATTAAAGAAGGCATTGACATTAACCCCCTTGTTAACTCTACCCAACTTCTCCAAGACTTTTGTCCTAGAATGTAATGCCATGGGTGTGGGAATGGGTGTAATGTTAATGCAAGACAAGCGACCTTTAGCATTTATGAGTGTGGCCTACAACGACAAGTAGAAATCCTTGTTGATTTATGGAAAAAAAAATGCTTGTCATCGTAATGACTATTAGTAAATGGCAACAACTATTACTAGGGAGGCAATTTGTGATTCTTATCAACTCAACTTGAAGTACTTGAAGGATCAAAAGATTTGAATGCTAGCCCAAGAAAAATGGTTGACAAAGCTACTAGGGTTTAATTACAAAATTGAGTACAAGCTAAGGGTGAGTAATAAGGTGGTAGACACACTTTTTCGACAAGAACAATTAGAATCCCAATGTCAAGCCATCACTTTTATTACCCCCACATGGTTCGCAAATCAAGGAAGCCCACTAGCAATCGACAACATAACAGGAATTGTTAAAGGATTAGCAGGAAGGGCAACTAACCTTGATGTGTATAGGAATTGTTAATAGATGGGGTACTAAAAATAAAAAAAAGAAATAATTAGATGGGGTACTTTTCTATAAAGGCAAACTTGTGATTGCAACGGGGCACTTGCAAACGTAATTGTTACAGGAATTCCACTTTACACTTGCAATGGGTTACTCAAGTTATAAAAATAGTGTGCGACATATGAAACCTAATTTGTATTGGAAGAGATAGCATCACGATCTAAAGGAGTACATCTAGGAGTATGATAACTGCTCCAATTCTAACAAGAAGTTAGAATGATATCAATATGGATTTCATTGATGGGTTACCATTATTTAAAGAGAGAACATGCATTTTGGTAGTTGTGGACCGATTCACTAAATATGGTCATTTTATTTCACTCAAACATCCTTATATAGCAAAAGAGGTGGCCCAGGCATTTATCGATAATGTGGTTAAGTTGCATGGCATACTGAAATCTAAAGTACGTGATCGCGATCCACGTTTTCCTAGTGTCTTTTGGCAAAAGCTGATGCATGTCCAGAGATCTTAGCTATGCATGTCCTCAACTTATCATTGGCAGACAAAGAATCTCAATTGCACCTTAGAGACATACCTACATTGCTTTACTTTCCAACATCCCAAGGAATGGGGAAGATAGATGGCTCACATGAGTGGGGTACTAGTACAACACTACCATACATAGGTCTACTGGTTTCTCTCCTTTTAAGGCATTATATCTAGCCATTAGCTCATGAACATTTCACTTGCTCTGCTCCAAGCTACCACTTGACTCCATTCAGTCTAGCATGAGGGGAGTATGGATTGATATTGTATTTTTCATAGAATTGTCCAGAATATTCTGTACATAACTATAAATACCGGTGTATACTCAACATTATACTCCAATTAATACAGCTACAATAATTTCCATCCCGCAGCATCCTCTCCAATGTCAACATTCAACAAAATTGAAAACACGCACCTTTCTGGGAGCTGTGAGCGTTCCATCCACGTCAAATAAAGCAATCAAACCGTCCGTCCTTCTAGCCATCAATGGCGATGAAAGCTGCAACCAAAGCATCAAATGAGGCATTGCAACTTACAACGACTTCAGAAGAAAAAAAGCACCTGTATCTCTCAAACAAGTGCATTCAAACCATAACCCCATTATATGAGATCGATCACAAAAATCCTTGAGTGCATTCGACTTAGACACGAGGAGAAAAATCAGGCAGAAAAGAGACACGGCAAACTAGAAAAAGGTCAAGTTTTGTCTCCCACTTGATCGATGAGTTTTCTCACAAACTCCTCTCAGGAATAACACGCTGTCCAAGAAAATATTCTGTTTTCTCCTTGATTCCAACAAAATTCAGCAACTCTCCGAAACGCAATCGGCTTGTAAGAGACGGTCCCTGACCGAAGAGGAACGCGTACCTGGTCTCTTCCGATCTCTCCGCACGGGGAAACGCCACGCAGGATGAAGAGGAAGGGAAAGCAGAGTGGTAACGTGCGGGCGTTGTTTGACGTGACGATGAACCAGATCTCCGATCGCGCAAAGGGAAAGATCTAGCATTGAGGTTGGTGGATCGCATCAAGATAGAGAAAGAGAGAGAGGCATACCGGAATCTACACGATACCGCAGACAGCGAGGAAGCACGGCTGTTGCACAGGGTAGAACCGTGTGGATCGGACGGTCGCTGTGGTTCCGAGGAGAGACCGTTTGAGCCCTAAAATGCCTTAACTACCTTTACAAAAAAAATTAATATATATTATCTAATTGAAAAAATACTCTCAGTGATATCTAAAACAAAATCAATTTTATACGTAACTAATTAAATAATTTAGATTAAATTTTATTAAAAAGTTTTTCTCACACTCATTTTGCAATCTTCATCCTCTCACTGGTTACTTATATCACCATTATTCCTTCACTTTTGTTGTTGTCATCCTTTCGTTTGGCATCACTTATATTATTATCATTCCTTTTGCTTGTCGCTCATATTATCATCATCCTTTCTGTTTATTACTCATGTCATTACCATTCCTTTGCTTACCATCTGCACCATCATACGTGATCTCTGTTGCATATCATTTATCTTATTGTCATTCCTTTGCTCATCATTTATATCTTCGTCATCTTTTCCATTCATTACTTGTATTGTTATCATCTCTCTCACTTGTCACTTGCGCTATCGTTGTCCCTCTACTTACACTATTGTCGTTCTTCCATGTGCACCATCATCATCCCTTCCACTCATTACTTGTGTCATTGTCATCTTTCCTATCTGCTTCTCGCATCATTGTCATTTTTTTTACCTGTCGTTCATGTTGTCGTCATCTCTCTACTCGTTAATCGCACCATCATCATCCTTTTTGTCTGCTGCATGTGTCATCATCATCTCTCTTATCTAGCGCTCATATCATCATCATCACTTCCACTTATCACTTGTACCTCTATCATTCTTCATAGGTGATGGATTTTCAAATCTGTCACCTTTAATGGAAAAGGCAATAGATTTCAAGGTCATAAGTGATAGATTTTCCAAATCCGTTACCTTTACATGAAAAAGGTTGACAAATGAAAGATTCCATCCATCACATTTTCTATGTTTTCCTATAGTGATCTCTTGTACTTGTCGCTTGAACCATCATCATCCATCTTTCCTATTGCTCACATCATCATCTTCCATTTCGTCCATCGTTGCTAGCTAAGTGATTTTTTTTGTGATTTTTAGCTACTAAGCGTTTAGGACATTTAAGACTAAGTTGTTAGAAGTGTTTGTGCTATTTTTCATATTTAGTACTCTCTTTTAACTTTCTATTAATACCTTAATTAGTCATAATTTTTGGAGCTTTAGAATTAAAGTAACAAATTTTAGAAGAGTGCACTATTATTATAAATTTATATGTTATAGATTTTTTTAAAAAAAACAAAAGATTAAATCTCATTGAAATTTTTTTCCACACATTCTTCTCGTATGTTTGTATTCTCTAATTGTTGTCTTCCTGCTCACTACTCACACCATTGACATCCCTCCACTTGTATCTTTGTTGTTCTTCTATTCATCACTATTCATAAACTACAGGAAAAATAGGTTTTTGTGACGGCCTAAACCAACTCAAAAATCACCAAAGCCATCACAAATAATATAATTGTGACAGCTATTGTGACGGTCAAAAATCGTAGCAATAAAGACCATTATAAAAACTTTGTGATGGTTAAAAAAATCGTGGCATATAACTTATTTGTGACAGTCTAAACTATCTCAAATACCCAAAAAAATTGTTCAAATGAGCATTAAAATAATTTTTAGCGGCCAAAAAAATACTTTGTAATGGCTCTAAACTATCACAAATACTTGACGGCCAACCAA
Organism: Amphibolis antarctica; assembly: GCA_024699675.1. Classification (NCBI taxonomy): domain Eukaryota; kingdom Viridiplantae; phylum Streptophyta; class Magnoliopsida; order Alismatales; family Cymodoceaceae; genus Amphibolis; species Amphibolis antarctica. The sequence continues at coordinate 69,525 of JAMKPZ010000231.1, forward strand.
TAAAGCCATCACAAATAATATTAAAAAATAAAAAAAATTATAATAATCTATTAAAATCCTATAATATTATTCATATACCTATAATATTCTTCATACATGAAATATTTTCAAAATAAATACATTTTACATTTCAAAAATTCATACACATTTACTTTTTCATATATTGATAAAATAAAATATCATTTTACATGTCTAAAAGTAAATTAACTACAACCAAGTAAGTTACAAAATCATGGATGCCACACGTAGTTCCCTATGCAAGACAAACATGGCCAAGGACAAATGTACAAATACAGTCATCTACTCAAGTATGGATCATTCTTCAATATTCATATACATCTTTGTAAAATAAACCTTCATAGAAACTGGCAGGAGCCCTTCACTTTTTGCATCTTCAGTTGCATTGGGTCGTAAATAAAATACAACAAACACCAATTTCAGGGAAAACGTCAACATCTGTACTAAGATTAGATATTGTTCATACAAAACAGGATCAGTACGGCAGAATATAGTGAATTTTCCTTTAAATTTCACAAGTAAATATTGATGAGTTTACCTATAGACGGTAAGGAATACATCAGGTATCACACCAACTATTGAAGTATTTCTGCAATATAAAAAAGGAGATACTAAGTTAAATCAAGAGGAATCAAACTTACGGTATGAAGTATTGGATGGAATAAATAAAGGAATATACAAACTCACATGAATTTTGTGATAGAATTGAGATCCAATTATAAAAGCCAATGATTATTTATTAAGTTAATGCCCTACAATAATAATAAACAATAACACCAAAATAAATATTTTACAAGTGAATTAGTAAAATATCTTACCTTGAATTAATTATCTTCATTCAGGTTCTACCTACAATAATAATAAACAATAATACAAAAATAAATATCATTCAAATTTTAAGTAATAAATTAATTATAATAGTAATAAATATACTTACCAAACTACGAGACCATGTAATATTAGATCTTATTACATCTCTCATTCTCTTATAGAATTTTTAATACTAATTTAAAAAATATTTAACAAAAACATTGTAATATAAACAATCAATAATAACATAGAATTTTTAATACTAATTTACCTCTTGAATAGGTATTTAAAATGATGACGATTCACATTGATCAGTTGATACTTGAAAGGTGTCACATGTCTATCAAAAAAGATGAAAGATTAATATTAACAAATATATATGATTATAAGATAACTTATGTAATAATATTTATTTAGTATTACCTGTTGGAGAAATAATTCTTGTATATATTTCATTTGACTTCTCATTTCAGCCATTTTCGCTTCGAATTTATGTATTTTATTTCGATCTAACTTCCTTTTCATTGTTGTCTACTAAAATATAATATTGTATAGATGACTTGCATAGATTTCTACTTAACACCTGTGATGAAGTGAGACCTAATCCTAATTCCCGTACTTGATCATGCATTTTTTTGTTAAGCACTTGTGATAAAATATCAAAATTAGCAACGATTATATAGTTATTTCAAGAGAAAACTTAGTTATAAATTATTGATTGTTAGTGCTAGACATTAGTACGAGATTAAGAAGAAAAAAGACATTCAATATACCATTTTTATAAATTGTATGCTGAATTTAATATAGACACCTCAGTTTACACATTTGATATATTGATTTTGTAGTTTAATATACCAAAATCAATATAGAGGAAGCTTTCTTCACATTTTTCATATACCATTTTTTAAACAATATAACGATTTTAAAAAATTAAAATCTTGTCAAACCGCACACTCAAACCAGACCATGCCAACACAGCTTGGTTCCACTACACAATAGAAATATATGAAAAAAAAAGATTTATATGGCCAAGCCCAAATGGTAAGTTTATGAAAAAGATTGTTATTTGTTGTTGTAGCATCGTAGCAATAAGTAGCCAAGAAAGCACATCATACCTGTGTAATGTCCACGAGCAAAGTTATTAGCAACATCTTCCTTGCTCTAATGAGTTGCTCTGGGTGAAATAGTTGTCTATAGGTACCATTCCAAACTTCATCAATCACTATGGGCTCCAGATCCACGAAAATGGCCCTAGGAACATGCTTTCCAGCCCTCGTCTCACTGAAGAATGTGTTGAAAGCATCTTGTGCAACACCCATAGATGTGTCACTGCGGGAAAAAACAAATGTTAAAGAATAGTCTACTTGCACTCAATGAGGAAAAAAAGTCTGATTGCTAATAAGCAATATTGAGAGCAAAAGAACTAAAGGAAAAACATAAATGTCATCATAAACCAACAATGTTAAAGAAAAAAGATCATGATTTAAAAAACGAAGAAAATTGATTTTTCAGATTCCCCCAACACAAACAATTTAAGATACCACATAAAGCTCTCTCACAAGAATATAACGATCTTAAAGATTTATTTTCATTAAAATTTGACCAATTTAAATCATCACTGTTTTCATATTCATTAAGTATTCTATTGTCTTCTATTTGTTATAATGATTCATTAACTCTATTTGAAAGTTGTTCTATTTCCCATGATATTTCTTTGAGATAGTTCTGTTTAGTTCCAGTATTCATTGGCATATTGTCATTAAGATTTGATAAACCTGTACTAATTTCTTGAACATTTTCATCCCTCTTTTAAGATTGACCAGTTCAAATAATTGTCATTTTTCAAATTCATTCAGTTTGTTACTGTCCTCTAATGTTTGTATTGATTCATCTATTCTATCCATTAATTTTTGTATTTTTAGGGATATGTTTGATTGATAATTTTGATTTTCATCCATGTAATTATATTTTGAATAATGATTTTGCATTCCTAAATTGTCATTATATTCCCACAAATTATAATTGTCATTCCAGTCATACTTGTCTTGAGAATTAGCATTAAATCCTTGTAAATCATGTTGTGAAGAATAGTCATTAAATTCTATAGGTAAATAATCTCTTAAACATAATTAGAATAATTATAATCCTCATAACTGTTTCCTGGAAAAGACTTACAGTCACCCCAATAAGAGTTGTATGAGTCCATTATAATATTCAGAATGTCAACCAAAAATATTCCACTACTCTAGAACAAAAATAAGGCTTTTAGATAAAATTTACTAACAATTATTGCAAAGAAATTCTACTACAATCCTAACTACATCAAAATAGCAAAAAACAGCACCAATTGCAAGAAATAAATCCTTGGTAACAGCACCAAAAACTTGTTTGAAATTTTTGAAATTAATATTTAATAATATGTGTTCGATATGCTTTAAATTTCATTGCAAGTGCATAGATTCAAATGTAATTAGTGTGCAAGTACGAGTTTGTCCATAAAGATCACTGGATTGGTATTTAGTTAAATTGGTGTGTTACAATTATTAGAACAATTAACACTAAAGCAATGTCATAGTTGCTCTGTCCCAAATAATTACTAGGATGTTCTTTAATTAATTCTTATATCCTTGTACCCTCTCTTTCATCCGGCTATCACCCGGAAGGCCATGGGTTTCCGCCGGCCCCACCGGCAGATGGACCGAGGTACAGAGAATTGAAAGGTGTTTGTGTGAGCGCATCACCACGTGCGGTTGATGGCTCGTTGAACGGAGTCGCCACCTTATTTTTGGGTAGAAAACAAGGAAAACCG